>WBNH01008564.1:230475-245908 GCA_013401255.1 Urocolius indicus
GCCCCGCCCCCCCGCGAGCCCGGCCGGGAGCACACGCGGGAGCGCAGCGGCGGCTGCCCTGCTGCCGCCCATAGGCACCGGCCACAGGCACTGGCCACAGGCACCGGCCACAGGCACCGGCCCGCCCGCGGCAGCGCTGCGAGCACACGCGGGAGCGCTGGGCAGGGCCGGGAGCGCTGGGCAGGGCCGGGAGCACATGCAGGAGCGCTGGGGCTGCGAGCACACGGCGGCAGCGCTGGGCAGGGCTGGGAGCACGCACGGGAGCGCTGGGAGCGCACACGGCAGCGCAGCGGCTGCCCTGCTGCAGGCCCCGCTCAGTCAGTGTTACTGAGAAGGCAGAGTTGCGACGGCCCCTTCCTTCCCCTCCCTGTGCGTGCAGCCCTCCCGGCCCCGGCAGGGAGCTGGCGAGGTGAGTTGTGATCTGCAGAGAGAACGGGGTTACTGCCACCAACACGAAGTACACACTTGGAGGGTGTCCTGGAGCTCGCACAGGAATGGGTCTGTGAGGAGCACGCAGCTGCTCCGTGAGCAAAGGGCTGTGTAGCAGCCTCAGGCATGCACTGCCCCCGGCACGCTGCCCGGGGACCAGCACGGCGAGCAGCTTGTGCTGGAAACAGCCTCCCACGAAACCAAGTCAATTGCTCTGTCCTCTTAAAATAGCAAGGGCCATGGAAGTTTTTCCCTGGTCACGTTCTCCCCTCTCCATCAAAGCTGGAAGGGCACTGCCACTTCTCCTCTCCCCAGCTGAGCTCTGTGACTGGACCACATCTAACGCCACACGATGCGCGTGAAGCCCGAGGCAGCTGTTCCTTTGATGTGTGTGACTAAACGCTCAAAAGGGATATTCTCCCTCAGATCCTCGGGAGAGCAGAAGTTCTTTAAAAAGACCTGTTGGTGCTCTGGTTTTGTGAAGGACTGAAGCAATTTCCAGGCAAGATGAAAGAAGAGCATGGTGTGATGGGCTTCTGCTAAGGCTGGAAGAAGAAACGTTCCTCCTTCCCCTTTTCAGCGGCTGCTAATCGCACCGAGCGTGAAAGGCACTTTGCCTGAGAGGCTCTGGAGTGGCAGCCTCTCTCCTGACAGACACAGAGCTCATCTGGTGTACTCTGTCCTGTACAGGTACACCAGTGCCACACAGCCTCAGGACAGGGAAAGAGAATGATGCCCTTCAGCTATTCCAGACATGCTGGAAACTTTGCGAGCTGCCACACTGGCCAAGGGCTGATTTCCTGGCGAGTTCTAGAGAAGTTCTGGTCTCTCCTTGGACCTTCATCCGATACAGTCTGTATGCTCAGCACAGCCATGAGGCAGCCGTGCAGTTGGTGCTCCTCACAGTTCACACTGTGGCAAAACCAGGACACAAGACTTAGGACAGGTGTCCCTCTGTAGCCAAGCGATGGAAGCCAGCTTCCACACACAAGTAGCTTCACTTCAGGTGACGTCTTACAACGACACAGAGAGCTAGCCCACCCCAAACTCCTCTCCACCACTCCACAGAGTGGCAGGTGCCACTGTGTGCCCTCAACACACCAACCTGCCTAAAGAAATGGGTGCCAGGGTTAGCCAAGCACAGCCTGCGGTGCCTTCACAGTGACAATGCCGTCCACGGCCTCATAACCAAGATGAACATCAGGCTGCTATTCAGAAAGGGCTGGAGCTTCCACCTGCAGTTCAGGCAAGACAATATAACTAAAAGGAGATAAGTGGGGGAACTAGTGCATCACCTCTGAGCTAGAAAGAGTCTCCCTCTGCTACCAAACAGAGCAATGCCAGGTTTGGCTTTGCAGGCGAGCAGCAGCCCAGGCTGCTCCCAAGCACAGCCACTGCAACCTTTGCCACAGCCTTCCCAGTTCCTTCAGGGACATTTACTCTGGTCATAGCCCTCGCTGCATTATCCACACACACACTCTTGAGAACAACCAGCCGTAAGGCACTCCCCACGGGGTTAGACCTCCAGCTCACCCAGGAACCAAATGAAATGCAGAATCAGCTACGTGTGTACAAGGTTGTCCCTCTCTCTTCTCTCCCAAGCTCAAGCAGTTCCTGATGCACTTCTCTGGCTCATGAGAGCAATGAGGTCACATGGTCTGACAAAAAAGGTTGCTGAGGCCTCGCCTGCCTTCCCTCAGCCCTTAGAATCTGAGGAAAGAGGAACTCCCACCCAAACACTTGGCAACAGCTCCACCTCCAGATCTAACACAACCTACCCTGGCTCCAGAGCAGCATGCAACCTGCTCTACCAAGTGTCATCAGGAGCACTGTTTGGCCTTCTAGATCCTTCCTGGTCCATAAAGACGAGGAGAATTTGTGTGGATGGGGATGAATATGACAGCTCCTTAAAAACGCTTAAGTGGTGTCTGAATTCTGCCACATATGGCTAAGGAACTCACTCTCCTCCTCAGGGTAAGGTGGTTTTTTTATCAGCAGAAAATAACCCTAGTAAACTGGATCTTCCAAAAATCATACTTAACAGTAGCACAGAGGCTGTTGCAGCAATGTGATCCACGTCACATTGTGGATGCTCTCTGAACATGCCTTTTTCATTAAACATGCCAGCAAAGTCCCCAGTATTTTCATTTCATTCCTTCTGCAGTACAATTACAAGCAAGCCATTGGATGTGCTGCTGGTATCTTTCAAGTTTCCCAGCGCCCCACTACTTAAAAACCAAAGGTGTGATCACTGTTGTCAAGGCTCTGAGGTACAGAACCACAACGATTCTGTGCATGTGCAGTTCAGGATAAACCAGCTGGGTCTTAGCACAGCATGGGCACAGAGCTGCCTTCGGCTGACAGCAGCACGAGGCAGATGTGCTGGGAGTTTTTACAGCCTGAATCATGCACAACTTTGAACAGCATGCTGCTGTTCTGATGCACGTTTGGGTTTGCTGTTAAGAGGGAGGTGACACACAAAGTTCTTTTAAAAAGGTCTTCCTTGTCATTCCAGGCCAGAGCTGGGTCTGGCTTGGCTGATCGAGTTCATGGGATGATTCTGCCACGCTTAGTTACGTGCAGAAGTAAAACTGTGAAGAATACACTCAAGTGTCCCGTTAGGGATACTCATCAAATTACACATCCACTGTTGCCACAGCAAGCCTCACAAAGCAAACCACATCAGGTGGTTTTAACAGCTGCAATGGCCTCGTTGGAACCCCGTTTCTTTTGAATTGTTTGCACAAAGTGACTCCATGATTCAGAAGGAAGGGAGGAATGCCAACTATTTACAAAAAGCACTCCTAAATGTGTGAACAGAGATGCTTTCAAAACCCCTCACAATGACAGAAATGAAACGGTTGAATACATTCCTTCTAGGAACGAACCTGAGGCTTAACCAAGTCAACATGTGCCCACGATCTACTGGCACTTCACAACAGTTCATTGCATTTGGGAGATGCAATTGCCAAGTCCCAGGTGCACCAAAAGCAGGCAAATTTCCCCTAATATGTAGTTTTTCAGAAAGGTTTTCCAGAGAAATACACCCTTGTTAGGGGCCCTCTCCCCATTTCTTCCACAGCTCTGAGCCCGTTTATGACTCCCAGAAACACAAACGCTGCATCCAAACAACCTCTAGTAAAACTGTTGGCTGCAAAGAATTTATGCCAGACTAAACTGAAGCCCAACTCCAGAGCCTAATCCACTTCAAAGGTGCTTTTGCTGTACAAAGCCTCCTACAGTTTTTGCAGGTATTTAAGCCAGCTGCCTCAACTCTAAGCACGCTATTTACTTGTTTAACCAAGAACAAGGGGAAGAACGCTTTGTTCCTCTACACTGGCACCAAGTCCAGGGGGGTAACAAGTAGCCACCTGGTGGGTTGCACTTCTGGAGTCCCATTTATTCTGGTACAATGTCAAACAGCTTCAGAACTTGTGTACACGGGCGCCAACCTTCAGTGTTTCGCTGCTGTCAGCAATGACTGTGGCATGCTGCCCCAGCCTCCTTCCTCTGCTGTCCTTGGCCCTCTGTTTCCCTCCCTGGCCAGCTTCTGTCTTCACTTTGGTTCGTGATCCAAGCATCCTGGTGGCGCTAAGGAAATAACTTTCATTCTGCTCTAATATACACCCATAAGCCAGTCAGAGGAGAGCAAAAAAAATGAAATATGAGGTAAATTAAAGCTTCCAACTAAGGGGATTTACCAGTAAGTCACCATAAAATTCAGATAATTTATTTTTTTCAATTCTGCAGCAACTTTCTCCAATTCATTTGGATCAGCCACTAGAAATCATGTCTCAAAAATTACAGAAAATGTCTATTGACCATTATATCAAATTCTAATTTTAGTCAAGAAAAAAAAAAAAGGCATAATTAGGCTGTGATTTACTCTGGTAGTCAGCTTACATTAACAACTCCCCCCCGTTCATGCAATTCTGGAAAAATCAAATAATATATACAAGGGCTCTAAATGCTGGGCTAGATTTAGTAAAGACAATTTCCTACGGTATATTCAGGACATTTCTCTTTGCTTTCTCTCACAGTAAGACAATCAAGTTATTTAGTCTAAGGAGGTAATGTGACTGTCATCCACGGTAGCTTCAGTTACAATTTCAGTGCAGCCTTCAATAAGATACACGGAAGGAGTTTTTAAAACCTTTTTTTTAAGCTGCCATCATCCTGTGATGGGCTCTTGAGCCTGGCTGCTGTTCCCTAGGGATGCTTTCCTTTCCCATCATAACCCCTCTCCCCTGTCAGTACTCAAAAGTTCATCTGTTGGCTAAGCAGTAAGAAGAAACTGTAAACCCTACAAGCAACCAGCAACACAAAGCTGTGGTGCACAGTGCTGGTACCCAGATGGCTGTCCTGGGCAGGTGATGACCAGTTCCCAGCTTGGGACTGGCCAGGAAATGCCACTCCACAAAGGTGGCAGTGCCAGCTCACGGACTCCCAGCCAACAGTGTGCACAGAAACCCACAGAGGAACCAGTATCACTTGGGGAAAAGGCCATCTTCCATAAGTCTTCTTTTCCCCTCAACATGTACAAGACAACATAATCTTCAGGTTAGTTTGACATCAGATCTCAGGCAATAGCTGAGGCAAATAGTAACAGGAAAGTCTATTTACGTCTGGGACCCCTAAAGGGATGCTCCTGAATTTCTGTTCCTGCTTTTAAACGTCTTCTCCAGGATACTGCGCTCCTCTGAAATCAGACTGCTGTCTATATTAACTGAGTAAATGGAGATCCAGGAGCCAAATTTTAGTCACCAAGGTATGAAAACGTCAGCCTCCAGCACTGGAAACAGAAGAATGAGCAATGGAGGATGACGATGTAGGAACAAAAGGAGAACCAAAGGAAGAGAAGTCACGTTAACGGGAGCGTTCGAAGCCACAGGCGAGACCAAACTTCACAGAGTCAGCCTGCTCCCGAAGAACTTCTGATCACAGCAGCACCCTGTCCGTGCCCCTCACCCAAATGCCCCTCACAGAGCTACCAAGCCAAAGCTTCATTCACATACTCCTGTGGTTTATTGTGCCTTGGCGTACCAGGGGCGCACCATTAACAAACAGCAGAGCACTCACGCTTTCAATTAAGCAGCATTACACTTGAAACCATTATCTCAAATCTTTAAAGGACTCTACCACAATTGGGTTCTCCCATGCTATAAATTCTCAATGAGAAGGAACTTCTGTGACTTCTTTCATCATTATTTATGAACAGATAAACGAAACGGAAGCATCACTCCAGTAGCACAGACTGGAATCAGTCAGGATTTGCTTACAGAGCCACTACAGTAGGGGAGCTGCTCCAGTTTGCTCTCAGATGCCTCTCCCGTGACTTCTTTCACAAAACCTTTCTTCTCTGTCCTCAAGGATATGCCTCAGTTCTTATGAACAAAAATTACTGGTTTAATATTGTCTGCATAGCTACACAGCAGTGTTCTTTCTGGGTTTGCCTAAGCCTTGTCTAACCATTACAACTATTCCTTCCCACATGACCCGTGAGAGTTGCACAGAACGAGAAATACACACAAACAGTATCTGCAGAAAATACGTGGCAATAGGTGGTCTTGCCTTAGGTGGTTTTGTCTGAGAGCTCCTGACTTTCTCCTTAAACGTCCTCCCCTGAACAACCAACAGTCAGACTTTTTTTCCTGGAAGAGATTAAATCAGTTCCTCCACCTCCAGTAGCAGAGTGAAAATTCCGATGTGAAGGAATACAGAATGCGAGGAACCCTGTTATTAACCAACAACACAATGTGCTGCTGATCTGCAGCTGCCAAGACAGATATGTCCATTATTTACAGCACCCCGAGCGTTAGATATTCAGTATTTCAGCCTGGGACAGCAGGAAGGTAAAACCAAGAACGTGATCCTGTCAGAAATGCAGCATTGTAGGCAAGGACAGAGTATCCCTACACAGATCACCCTTTTTATTGAACTATGAATTGAAACAGGTCCTTATAACATGTCACTGGTGTGAAGTGATAGGCATTCTCCTTCTTTTTTTTTGGCAGCATCCGTCTATATTTAGTGTTTACCTAAAGGACTATTTCTGCCAGGGAAACAACACACAGTAACTCCCAAAGACCCAAGTTAGCACAAGCTCATCTGAACACTTACACAAGACCATGACCTTCCCTTTACCTGTGCCTGTATCTATGAACACCCTGTCATGCTCATTTTAAAACTGGTCCAAATGACTGCATGGTGCTAGGAATACCTGGCCACACACTGCTCAACGTGACAAGACTGCCCAAGGATCAGATCTGTACTGCCAGCTCACCTAGAGTAACCACAAAGGCAGCTCAAAATAACTCCCACCGACTCCCTAGAGTGAGAGACGCACTCAAAATTAGCAAGCACTCCTAAAGAAAAGAATTATGCATAGAATTACTTATTTTTAGCTGGTAAGAGAACTATTAATATTGGAATTAGCTTTTATACTTGCCATGATGTCTTTCAATTTCCATCTCTGATTAAACAGTAAAACCTGTAGCACAATGTCAATTTTTATATGGCATGCTTAAATTAAGTAGACTTACTAACTTTAAAACTACAAGTTAATCCTTCTGTAGGATTATCAATTGATCCAAATCAACTACAAGTATAAAATTAAACAGGTCCTAGCTACAGCAATTCAGATGGGATCATGGAAGTGGGCACTCACCTGGATGGCAAGTGCAAGGAGCACACTGCAGAAGTAGATCTGCAAGGTCTTGCCTATGCATTTCAGTGCTGGTTGGGAGCCTAATTTAAGGATTGCATGCACTTCTGGTGTATTTGGCATTAAGCCCTTACAATTAAAGCAAAAGCCTGGGGGATGAAATTGTGCCCCCACCTCAAGCAATCATCACAATCAAAATGATCCTGCTTTGCATGAAGGATACAAAGGTGTAAGTGACAGTAATGCAACCAGCTCACTGCAACAGCCAGCGTTACCTGACACAGCACAGCCTCAGACCTCCACTAATCATAAAGTTTCAGGTATGAAATGAGAAAGAACACAAAAACTTGCTTTTAATAACTGGATTCTCATTGTAATAACCCTGGAATTCTGGAAATCAAATACTCCCCACCTCACATGGAAGTGTTTTCACACGTATTTCAGAGATGGCAGAATTCTACCTGCACCTCTTCCAACAGCCTTGCCTCCGACACCAAGCATGAGAGCTTCAAACACAATGACTAAGAAATTTAATCTGACAAACCACTTACAGAAAAGGGATAATATTGAACTTGAAGATCAAAGTATATGAGTGAGTGATTCACCTCCCTTTCTTGTATGCTTGCAAGACACGGGCTAAGCACGAACATAACGTGAGGTGCTTTGAAAAGCTCCACCTGCCTTTGCGTTGTGGTGAGCTGAGGCTACACGACTGAACAACGGATGCAAGTCTTTCTTAGAGCGCCTTCCTTTCCCAGCTTGAGAGCTTTGTCTGACAGATCATGTTCTCTGCAGACTAACTCCCACTGCTGCCCTCCCTCACCCACTCCAGGCCCATAGCGTTAGCAGGACAAATACACATTTCCCAGCGCTTCCCTGCAACTGAAAACCTGAATGCTGACAAGAATGAGGGAAGAAAGCAGACCCACAAGCCAGTCTGGTAGGAAGCTGTCTGTCCTCAGGGTCATACAACATACCACATGCTGGAAGGAAGAAGGATCTGTGAGATCCAACATGGAAGCGCAACACCAGCAGAAGTTACTATGCTGATGCCAAATCTGGTCCTCTCTGAGCCTTCCAGCCACTGCAGAGCTGAGAGCACGTGCCGGGATGCCAGAGCTGGCAGAGGTGATGCTGAGCACAGCTCACAGCCGCTCACCGCCGTCAAACAACAGCACCAAGGCGTCTGGTGCCATCATGGATCGCAAAACAACATTCTCTGTTGAAACCACAGCAAACACCGAGACAACTCCCTGCTCTCCATCTGGGCCAGCCCACCGTGCTGCTGGACCGGCGAGGCGCTGAGGCCCACCACCGAGGCACGCTGGCGGAGCTCCAGGGCTCCCGGCAGCGACCGCAGGAACAGGGCCTGGCTCAGGGGAACCAGCACACCGTAAGGACTCGGCTCCCTGCCAACACTGACTGCACTCCAACGTTAGCAGACTGAAAGCTTTCCAGACTGATGGTGAAGAATTTCAAAACTCAAAGAGTGTAACACATTTACATCCGAGTTTATAGAAACAGCTGAATAATACAACAGCCTGAACAGACACACATGCAGAAACAGAGCGAACAAAACCATCCCAGCTCCCAAAGTGTGTGTTGACAACAACAGAAATTTGCTAATTACTGTTTAGAGTACGCCTGAATTCTCAGCTCTGGTGGTTAAAATAACAACTATATCATCATATATTTTAACTACGCAACAGATTATGCAAGTGATGACCTTTCCAACGAAGCAATCTGTGTTTCACATGGTATACACACGGCACCTCAAACATGGGTACACTTCCCAAACGACACAGGACAAATCACTGCTTTGGCACCAAAACAATTGAATCTGGTGTTGTTCCTCCCGTGTCATCATGTGGCTTAAACATCACAAGGATTTTAGGGCATCGTGTAGCATCCAGAGCAGCTCTTTTTTGGGGCAACAGTGGGAAAGTATTTTACTGAATACCAATATTTTGCTAATGTTAGGCAAAACTAAACCATGGAATTGAGCCTAAATAATAATTTTGACTGACACAGTAGAAGTCATTGACTTGTCAGAGACGTGTTCTACTGGAGGCAAGGTGGAGGCTGATTTTTGAAAGAGAGAAAGGCTGGTCAGGAATACAGGTTCCCAGCTTCCAGCCACCAGCACTGCACAAAACCCAGAAGGTCATGCATGGAAAATGGCAACTGCAACTCCTGTGTGTTTCTTACCTTCAAAGTGCAAATGCTTGGCTTTCTGAACACTTTTTTTACATGTTCTGAAAACAACTTCTGACAGATGAAAGCAATGCCCTAACACAGAGCTCTGCCCCATGACAGGCTCTGTATGCACCCTGCACACCGGCTTAAGCCACATTGCTGCAGCGGGAAGCAGCGAGTTGCCAGAGGGCCACAGAAAGCCAGCAGCTCCCATCTCAGACACCCAGCATGCATATTGAATCGCTGGATCTTCCAGAAGATGTCCTAGCAGTATGAATCAGCCCGGAGAAATGATTTCTGATGCTGTCAAAACTGCACTATTGATCTTCAGGACAGGTGGTGTCAGGCTGTGGCGTTAGCACATTCACCAGCCTCAACCCTGCCCTACACAGTGTGTGACAGAACGTGTCTTGATAAGAAATGGTTTAAGCTCATAAATATTTCAACTGGCACCAACCCCTAAACTATAGCAAATTCCATCCTGATTGTCTTTTTATAGAAGACATTTCCAGTGGAAGACATCAACCATTTACACCTCATCCTGCCTCTCAACCACCAAAACCCTCCACAGAAACGCCCTTCTGTCCCATGTGCTTGCTGCCAGAAACAGCTGAGAGGCAGTGGCCAAGACACAGATAATTACTGCAAACCTGGATCATTTGCAAGGAGAATGTTTGCTTTTGACTTTTGAGGGATTAAAGTCAGTCTTCCATAAACAAGCATGAAAATATCCCAGGGAGAGCTACATTACTAATGAAGATTTTCTTGCGTCTTGTCAGTTGCTTCAGCCACTTCTGCTGCCATTGGAGAAGTTAACAAAGGCCTTTCCAGAGCCTGCACAGCTCTCGGCAGGTATGATTAAATCTGCCTCTTACTTCCCAAGTGGACCATCGTGCCTCAGTTACAGAGATAATTTCTCAGAATGAAAGAGCCAATAAGAAGCGATTCCTTTGGGCACCCCAACAGCATTAACACAAAATGCAGTAAAAAGCACCAGAGTAGCAGAAAGCAATTTAGTCCTCGTGGAGGCAACTGGTTCTCAAAGCATTCCAGACATCCGAACTGTGCGGATCTGCCCAGGTTTGAGCCAGAAGACAGCACAGGCGAGGGCTGCACTGAACCCTCACCCCCCAGCAGAGAGGCACTGGCTTAGCCAGTTGTGCTCATCTCTTACTTGTCTTTGCTCTCATCACAACGCGTGGCAGCAGACGAGCTGCTGTGGCTGCTAGTGCCGGACCTGCAAGCGGCTACATGCAAGGACACACTGAGTCTCTCAGAGGTTTTAGGTACAGAACAGTACAGCTTGAGGGAAGATCTAAGCATAAAATGAGCAGGTCGGGAGTGAGAGGGGGGTCACTGGGACTTCATGCAAAATGGAGGAGGAGGGGAATCAGGAAACTCAGCTACAGTTTGAGGGGATGTGCCATTGCCTCACGAGAGAAGGTACCACATGAAGTCCCACAGGCTCCAAAATGCACCCAATTAGCTGTTCCTTTTACCTTTTTGTTCTACCCAGCATTTCTTCAAGAGCACTGTCATCTCTGGCTTTGGCATCCTACTCATCATCTATGAATTCATCTTGCCATTTCCTCCCTGAAAGGAAAAAGTCCCACAGTCAGTCATTTGCTACACAGAGGAAAGGACCAATTTGACAAGAGTATTTTTTCCCCTTTGTCAAGTTCAAAGACCATGGCTCCTCGAGCAGACGATACTGCAAGTTATGTTCTCTGCTATGTTCTCATTCATCCCCAATCAATCAGCCTGTATTGACTCTAGAAACTTACCCCAAATTTACCTGTAAGCAGCTGAAAAGCTGTCAGTGTGTCAGACTTGCCTGGAAAGAAAGAGCAGGCCAATGATTCACCCAGAGTAAACAAATTCCCAGCAACAACAAGAGAGACTTGTGCCTGGCAAATATCTTTATTTTACGTTAAATCGTTCTTAAAGAGTTGATCTATGTGATCTGTAGGAAGACAACACTGGGAGATCACACAGAGACACATTCGCTTCACATCGCGTGAGCCAAATTAAAAATAAAACCAAGCACGTGTGTACAAGCAGAGAAACAAATGCACGTGCTCAGAGATAACACGAGAGACTCCCACAGGGGCCAGCACGTTCTGGAAGAGAGAAAGAGATTATATTTTATGGGGAAAGATTCAATAACCATTCTTTTCCCATAAAGCCAGTGATGGAGGATTGTCACTGCTCCACAGACACATTGTGCACGTTTCAGGACAACAGGAACAGAAAATCAATGGCAACTTTTACACACGAAAAAGACATTATCTCCGTGGACTCCTTAGATTAACAAATGGGACCAAAGGAGACTCTCACTCAAATTTCGCAGTCAGGAGTAATCTGGCTGATCAGAGAGGGACAGTGTGCTACCCCACAGCTTCGGATTACTTATTTTGTCTTTCAAGAAATAACTCTGCTCAGAGCTTCACCCTCCACTGAAGCCAAGGAGCCCCCAGATGACACTACATTAAAAGTCTAACAACGTTGAACCCCGGTGCTGTCGCTCCAGAGCCCCGCTGGCATACATTTCCTCTCTGGCTGATGGCTGCGATCATTAGGAGGCAGCAGCTTTATCAGGTGGTAATTTGACAGCCTTGACAAGCTTGGCTGAATTTATGGCACTTTCTAGTTTTTCCCTCCATTGAGCTGAGATGGAGCTAAAGTTAATATTAGCAAAAACACTTTGTGTTGGGGCAATTTCCCATCGATGACTACATGACTCCAGTTACTGAGGAAACCTGCCAAACAAGGCCTCCTCAGAGCCCCTTGCCACTCTCCCCAGAGCGGGGAGGACTGCTCTCCACTCAGCCCACCAGCTTCCAAGAAAGATTCCGTATATGGAAAGTGCCTCTGGCACCTCTGTCTCTCAATTCTAAGCACCTCTGCGCCATGCAGAGGAGCCACTGGAATCCCAGAGACACAGATGTTTCCGTTAGCTTAAAAGATAACTTCCAGCTTCCAAACCCAGCTTTCCAGACAGGCACGTCCACGGTTTGCTCCCCCTCTCTCACCATGCAGCACCATCCACTGGCACCCAAGCTCAGAAACGCTGGCACTTCCAACGCACCCTTCACACAGCCACTGACTGCACGTGCCCTTCGGAAGGAAGGGCCCTCCCGCAGAGCTTCCCGAGCACATTCTGCTACCCACTGCTTATCTGCAGCAAGCACCAAACCTGCCACTATGAACTCGACCTCTTATGCTAAGAACGGTGATTGTTACACCCAACTCCCTTCCTAGGTGTGGGCTCAACATCTTTTGAACAGAACACATAAGTTTCTTTCATGTTCTGCACAACAATCACAGAATCATAGAAGGGTAGGGGCTGCCAGAGCCCTCGAGAGATCATCTAGTCCAACGCCCCTGCTAAAGCAGGTCCCACCTACATCAGGTCACACAGGAACATGTCCAGAACACCAAGGCTTAGGAAAAAAACCAAACAAACAAAGGACCAACAATGAGAGTTCTTTTATTTCCAGGGATTGCACAGTCCACTCTAAGAAAAAACCAACCCATAACATGCGAAGAGGAGAGCTACCAGCAGGCTGTCAGCTCTGGAAGCCACCAGAGCTGCATCGAGATGCTAGTGAGGCTACTCAGAGTTTACAGAAGGAGCACGCTACACAGCCCGAAGCAGAAGCCGCAGCATCTCGTGTCTGACAGCACACAGGCTGGCTAAACCCAGGACTGGATGCCTGGGGTCTGCTTCTCTCTCCACACAGGTCACGTCCCACACAGCACTGCAACACTTTCTCGTGCAGGGCCAGGAACCCGCAAGTAGCAAAGCGGACAAGGGGAACACTGTGCCCTGAACCAAAACTTGTCAAGTCAGTAAAGCACTAACAAGTTCTTTTCCCTTTTCCCTCCCTTTCATTTCTGGTTTCTGCCCCTCCAAAATTGCTTTAACTGTAGCTGTTGCATTTCCCCTGTCATAATTTAGAGTTTTGAAAAAGCAATCTCTTCATGCTTAGAAAGCACTGTTCATATTTAGCTCCCTAAAACCGTATTTTTCCTCTTCCTATATTTGCCTGCCAAGATGTGACATCTGTGGACTGTTCCCAAAAATTTCCCCTGAATCATCTGTGATGCGTGTGAAACAGCCGCCAGGGCTGGCAACCGGCAGCTGCGTTTTTAGGAAAGTGTCAGATCAATCTGCTGGGGGAAAGGATTCCCAGTAACCACCACTAACACCCTGGAGGACTGCACAACTCCCAAACCACAATAGGGAAAAAAGAGTACAATTATGCCAGGACCAAAATGCAGGGGAAACAGCGTTGCCACGGTAACTGGCATCCTCAGAACTCGAGTCTCCTGTGCACTTTTGCACAGACTCAATGACTCCTAAGCCAGATGAGTGTAGCAGGTGGGTTCATTCAGGAAAAGCAAACTGCCAGGTATTCCCTGTAATCAACACCCACTTCTGTGCGGCTCCTGGGAAAGTGAGCCTTTGAGGAGCCTTTGAGGAGCCTTTGAGGGCCTCTCGTTCCAAGCACTGCATCTCGCTTACTCCAGCGCGGAGGAGCGTCTGTAACACGATCAATACTCCCTTGTTAACTACCCTTAGATCTGAAAACAAAAATCTGATTAAATATTAAAACACTTGCGTTTTCAAACAGAAGTTACATCAAGATAAAATCCAGAAGAGGTTCTCTGAGAACTGGGATGGGAAGGTGCCGTTCCAGCTTCACGCTAGGCTGTGCTGGTGGTAACGAGCAGCCTTCCAAAAGACCCTCTTTGAGGACTCCAAAACCACTCCAGCATCCCTCACAAAAAAACCATCAGATCCAGTCCCTGTGCAACACCCAGCGACCAGCAGGAAAGCCCTTGTTTGCCTTGCTGGCTCCATCCCCAGCCCTGAGGCCGCCGTGCTTTACGAAAGGCACAGGTCAGAACACAGACCAGGAAACCCGCCTGACAAAAGCCCTGTCTGCTCCCCACACCTCTGGGGCATCTCCTCCCATCTCAGTTTTGGGTAAGGCTCTCCCATGGTTCACCCATCCTCAGGACCGCCTGACCTTTGGAGCTCAACACAGCGTGAACTCAAGGGCCACACTCCCTGCCCCGTTGTGAAACAGCCCCAGCAACCGCACCCGGGGAGCAGCGACCGAGCCCCGCACCCGGGGAGCAGCGACCGAGCCCCGCACCCGGGGAGCAGCGACCGAGCCCCGCACCCGGGGAGCAGCGACCGAGCCCCGCACCCGGGGAGCAGCGACCGAGCCCCGCACCCGGGGAGCAGCGACCGAGCCCCGCACCCGGGGAGCAGCGACCGAGCCCCGCACCCGGGGAGCAGCGACCGAGCCCCGCACCCGGGGAGCAGCGACCGAGCCCCGCACCCGGGGAGCAGCGACCGAGCCCCGCACCCGGGGAGCAGCGACCGAGCCCCGCACCCGGGGAGCAGCGACCGAGCCCCGCACCCGGGGAGCAGCGACCGAGCCCCGCACCCGGGGAGCAGCGACCGAGCCCCGCACCCGGGGAGCAGCGACCGAGCCCCGCACCCGGGGAGCAGCGACCGAGCCCCGCACCCGGGGAGCAGCGACCGAGCCCCGCACCCGGGGAGCAGCGACCGAGCCCCGCACCCGGGGAGCAGCGACCGAGCCCCGCACCCGGGGAGCAGCGACCGAGCCCCGCACCCGGGGAGCAGCGACCGAGCCCCGCACCCGGGGAGCAGCGACCGAGCCCCGCACCCGGGGAGCAGCGACCGAGCCCCGCACCCGGGGAGCAGCGACCGAGCCCCGCACCCGGGGAGCAGCGACCGAGCCCCGCACCCGGGGAGCAGCGACCGAGCCCCGCACCCGGGGAGCAGCGACCGAGCCCCGCACCCGGGGAGCAGCGACCGAGCCCCGCACCCGGGGAGCAGCGACCGAGCCCCGCACCCGGGGAGCAGCGACCGAGCCCCCGCACCCGGACAGCACCGACCGGGCCCGGAGCAGAGACCCTGCCCGCTCACGGGCCGCTCCCACAGCGGCCACACGGCCCCGGCCGGGCCGAGGCGAGCGCACAGAGGAACGCGCGGCTCCCCGTCCCGTCCCGCCCCGTCCCGCTCCGAGCACTCACCGCGCCGTCCCGCGCGCGCCGCCGCCGCCTCCCTCCCGGCTCCGTGTGCGGGGCCGTCGTGCGCATGCG
>WBNH01008564.1:246014-270009 GCA_013401255.1 Urocolius indicus
CGGCTGCCTGCGCGGGCCCGGCGGGGCGGGCGGGGCAGCGGCGGCGCGTCCTGCGGCCCGGAGACGGGGGTCGGTGGCTCTGAACGGCGCCGCCGCCCGGCCGCGGTGTGAGGGGTGTGTGGGCTGTGCGAGCTGTGCAGGGTGTCCGGGGTGTGCANATGTGCGGGCTGTGCGGGGTGTGCGGGCTGTGCGGGCTGGGCGGGGCTGTGCGGTGTGTGTGGGGTGTGTGAGGTGTGGGGTGTGCGGGGTATGCGGGCTGTGCGGGCTGTGCGGGGCTGTGCGGGGGTGTGTGGGGTGTGCAGCAGGGCGAGGCAGCCGCTCCTGGCCGGGCGCCGTGTGGGGCCCTCACCCACTCTCCTCGCTGGCTGTGCGCGTCCGTGCGTTGATCGCTGCTGCTTCCCACGTGCTTTCGAGCTGGAAACACGGGCGGCTTCTGCAGAACACCTCTGTCATCAGATAGGGGAGGGCCCGTAGTCCTCGGGTTCAGCCTCAAAACAGATGGGTACTGCTCGGTGGGGTCTGTTGCACTAGGAGCTCAGTGAGAGGTAACTGCTTGTCCTGTACTCATGATTAGGCCAACTGACAAAGATCTGAGTGTACAAGCTCTGCTGCAGTTTGTCTCAACAAGCTGAACGTATATACACACTGAATAGGTGTGTGAATGTGCACACACAAGCAGAGCTCACCGCTGACACCGTGGGCCTGGGCGCTGGCAGTTTGGGCTCAAGAAGGCTTTTGCTCAGCTACTACTCGTGGCTGCCGTAGAACCTCAAGACTTAGCAGCAATCCAGGCCGACAGCTTGGAAGAAGTCGTGTTTCCATGTTTGCTGTCAGTAGTCGTGGTCCCAGTGGCCGTTTGCTGTGTTTTGGAGGTCTGAGGGGAAAGGCGTGTGACTGATGTGACGGCACAACTCCCTGAGGCTGCACAGTGTGCTCCTTTCAGAACAAACTGCCTGTGACTCAGGCCCGGGGATTGTTCAAAGCTGTTGGTCTGTACTCTTAGATCACTTTTGTAATTCACTCTCTCAAATGTCAGCAGTGTGCAGGCAGAGGTTAAAAGAAAGAGGCAGGAACTGCCCAAGGGTTGTGACTGCTTGGGAGATCGAGCAGCCAAGGCTTAATAGTTAACTGAGCCAGGCTTTCAGCTCTTTGCCACGGAGCAGGAGATCTGGGTTTGGTACAGCAGGGAGCTAGAAACTGAGCTAAAATGGTCTTCAAGGGAGTAATTCCAACTGAGAGTAGTGGTTGCTTTGTTAATTACTGCTTGCTAATTAAATGGATTGGTGCTATCCTGCGTAGGGAACCTGCGTTTCTGTGTGCAGGGCCAACTGTCCTTAACCACTGACCTCTGCAGCCCTGCTGAGGGGAGTCAGCGTGCCCAGCAGCCGTGTGTGTGTGTGTCTGTGTGTAAATGTTTGATTGCTCAGAGATCCCACTCCACTCAGACGAGGTGGCAGGTTCGAGTCATTACATGGAGCTGTTTACACCCCAGGGAGGGGTCTGGGAGGCCTTTTCATTCTGCCTGGAGTTTTGCTAGTGCAGCTGTACCTTGCAGGTGACAGTTAGTGACTTCACTGAAGACTGAGGCAATGTCAGTGTTTCTGTAGCAGTTTCTGTTGTGTAATCAATAGCACATTAAACCATTTATTGTTAATGTGATTAAAGAATGCCATTTGTGCCCCCGCCCTCAGTCGAGGCTGGATCCGATGTCTGACGAAGCACAAACACTAAACAGAAGAAAAAGCTCATCTGTAGCCCCCTGTCACTGTCCTGAGGCCAGTAAATTCAGCAGGTCCCCTCTTGCTGTATCTTTGAGAAGCATTCAACAGTCCAGCTCTGTGGAGAAAACGTTTACTCTATGAGAGGGGCCTGAAGGAAGCCAGCACGTGCCTGCTGAGCTGCTTCAGTTGCTGCACTCTGCATGTTTCACCTGGTGCAGAGAAGCAGCACCTAGGAACTCGTCCTGAGCAGGTTGTACCAGGATGGGTGGCAGCTCTGTGTGTGCCTTCCAGGGGGATTTGGTGGATTTTGGCAACTGCACTTCTAAAGAGTTGTTCACCAGCCTTCAGGGAATTGAGAGCTGGCACAATATAAAGACAGTTGCAGGAATGAGATGAGAGAGAAGTTACCAGGAGTCTCTAGAGTAAAAAATGGTCTGAGGTTGTCTCCTGAGAGATGATAATGGAAGGAGTGAGGTTTTATTCCATTGGTACTGGAAGAGCCATCAAAAAAACTGTTTCCAGCTTGGAATGAGGCCAGATGCCAGCTGAAGCTCCCAAGTGGTGATGGTAAAGAGCAGGGCTGTGTGTGTGTGTGTGTGTGTGTGAAGCTAGTGCCTTTTGATACGTTTACTTGAGGGTTTGAGATTGAAATACAAGTAGAATTTGATATACATCTATGAGTTTAGGTGTTTTTATCCTGAGGTGACTTTATTTGCATTTCTGCACCGAGCTGAGGAGACGGGAGCTGTCTGACAAAAGCAATGTCTGACACAGGCTCCTTGGCCACTTGGTTTTCTTTTTTACTGAACATTTTGTACCTAGTTCACCCTGAGGACCCGTTGCTGTCACTTGTTGCACTATAACTAGTGTGGAAAATACTGTTGTGGTGTGCAAAATGGAACATTTTATAAACTTGTGGGGTGCAACAAAAGCCTGTTACTGCTTCTATATAAGTAAGAGTAGCAGAATGCAGTGGCTGAAGGACTTGTGTTTCAGGGCTGATCTTGAGAAGGGTCTTTTTTAAATAGCATTGGTTGTGCTTGGGTTCATTTTCATTGCTTTTGACAGGCCTCTCAGGAAGAGCTGAAAGCTGCCTACCGCCGGCTGTGCATGCTGTACCACCCAGACAAGCACAGAGACCCAGAGCTCAAAACACAAGCTGAGCGACTCTTCAACCTTGTTCACCAAGCTTATGAAGGTCAGTGGAAGCCTGAAGTTTGCAGAAGCTGTTTGCAGGGGGTTCTAAGAGGGGGGCTGTGTTTATGCTTTCTGAAGAGGGTAGGTTATTACTACAGAGTGATAATAAATTTGCTGGTGCATGGCCACGCTTTGTTTCCTGCTTCTGTCCTGAGAACAGAAGCAACAGTGGCGATGCAGCACGAATTCAGCAGTGAGCAAGATGTGGAATCTCTGCCTGATTTCCAGCATATTGAAAGTAAAGTTTTCACCACTCCCCTTGCTTTTGAAAAGACTCTCCCATAGGAGACTGAAGATGTCTTCAAACAGAAAGATAATTCCATGGTTTATTTTTGAGCTGATGTATCCTGGGTTTCTGTTCTCCATCACCTGGTTCTGGCCTCCATTGTTCTTCAGTGAGTGCAGTGCAGGTCTTACAGGACATGGGGAGCTGAAGAACATCCTGAAGAGCTCAGGATGCTTCAGGAATTTCGTTTGAGTGTGATGGGTAGTTCTTACACCAAAGTTGGCTTTCGCTTTGCATTCCAAGGCTTTGGCTCTGTGTTGCAATGTAAATTGTTACTCATTTAGTACCAGATGTGAGTCTAATATTTTACAAGCAAAAATGTTGACATGTTGAAAATGAGCCACCCCAGCTCTTCTTCCAGCTCTTAATATCACACACAAACTGTGTTACTGGAATTTATAAATGCAGCATCAGCCTGTGACATTCAGCAGGTTCAATAATCTTCAGGCAGCTCAGATCAAAGCTCAATTACTAGCATAAACCTGGTTTTGCCTTAATATACAAACCCAGCTCCCTGAAGACTCAACAGTTCCTCCACAATCAAAAGAAAAGCAGGATAATAATACAGCTGGTCTCGGAACCTTGTGGGAAACATACTGATGGAGTATTATTAGGGAGGGGTGTAGTATGAGAAGTGGTGCATTAAATATGCCTTATGCTTTAGAGATGCTTCTGAATTCTATGTGCAGTCTCTTTCCAAAGTCAGTGTTCTGCAGTCTCCTGGCGCATTTGATTTCCTCCGTTGCATTGGGTGACGTTTTGGGAGATTCACATTCTGTGTGTGTTTTTGCAGTTGCCTGGTAGCTGGTGCTTGGCAAGGCATGAGCTGCCTCATGGAAATTGCTTTGCTGGTGCTTGGCATGTCCATGTATTTGTACCAGGTGGGAAAGGACCAGTGGACGGGGATGGTAAGGAAGATTGAAGACAGAGAGCAAAGCACCAGAGAGCTCTGAAAGCTGGTCGGAGGCAAACAGCATTCCTCCTCAGAAAGTTTCCAGGGACTGCTATTGCTGAATTGCTGATAATCCTGTTGATTGTTAGAAGGCTTATGTCACCCTTCAGTGAAGAGAAGCAATATTTTTGGCAAAAAAGTCAGTGTGTTGTTAGTACAGCATGTGGAAAGGTTAAAGGGAGCTAATTTAAACATTGGATGCTACTGCAGAACAACAAGTCTCCAGGGCCTGTGCTTGGATTGCAAATAACACTCATGTTTTGGTCTGAAATTCGAGGAGAAGACCGAAAACTGAGTTGTCTCCTCTCTCTTGATTTTAACTTGCAGTGCTTAGTGATCCACAGACCAGAGCCATCTATGACATATATGGGAGGAGAGGACTGGAAATGGAAGGATGGGAGGTGAGAGAAATGTAGCAACTTGTGGCCAGTGGAATTGCCTAAACCCACCTTTATCTGACATCCTTGTTGTGTCCAGCTGCACTGACACCTTGATGGTAACGAATGCCCTTTTGTTTGAAGGCATCCTTGTTTAGTTATTTCTGTCTCTCTCTGTCTCTGCTGAAACACCATGATGGATTTTCAAAGAATACTTTGGTTTTTCACTTGACAAGAGAACAATAAACCTGACATTCAGAGATCTCTAATAGGATATTACTGTGACAGGCAACATCTTTGTCTGAGACAAATGCGTCCTCATTGTCCATCCAGTCTCGTCTTTCCCATCTGATGTTTTCTTCAGTGTCAGATAGCCTCTGAGTTGGAAATTACTTTTTCTTTCCAGACTTTTTGGGGTTGTGTTTTTCTATTTGGTTGGTTTTTTATGGGCTTTGAAAGACAACTTGTCTATTTGTGGCCTTCCTATTGTTAAGTCCCATTGTGAGCCTCTGCCAGTCTTAGTTGATTGCACTAAGCTGCTTGCTGCAGAATCATGTTGGATTGGATCAGGTCAGTGCCAAGGTCAAGTCCGGAGTTAGTAGCAAGAAATGTGTTGCAGTGGCAGTGTGTAACAGACATCTTTGAGCTGCTTGTGGCATCTTATTTTGAAAAGCCAAATCCAATGCTCGCTCTTCCCATACCTAGAGTCATGCCTGTTTAAAACCCTCATACCCCAAGCTGTGCAAGGTGAACAGATACGAGTTAGTGCAGCCTGAAATCTCCAAACTCTCTCCTCATCAGTTTCCCTCAGGCCAGAAACTTTCACTTGTTTTCATTTCTGTCCACGCCTAGTATAGAAGTCAGTGGATATCTGTTGGTAAATGGCTGCCCTGCAGTATCCTGTCCTTGTGGTTTGAAATTATTTGCTCTGGTTTTTGTCAAGGGAATAGAAATAACATGATCATTTTCCCTTCTCTCAAAGCATGGGGCATTCTCTCATGCTTGCCAATCGATCTGGCCCAGGTCTTTGCCTCCAAACTCTGAGTATTGAAATTCATGCAGAGCAGCTTGCAGCAGCAGGGGCAACGTGTTAGAGCATGCCAGGTCAGTGGGCCTCTGTCCCATCCAAATGCAGGACCCTCAACATCCTCTTTCTGGTTATCTTTGGGGTTTAATTTCTTTTTGATCAGGTTGTGGAAAGGAAGAGAACTCCAGCTGAAATCAGGGAAGAATTTGAGCGTTTGCAGAGAGAGAGGGAAGAGAGAAGACTGCAGCAGCGAACTAATCCAAAGGTAAGCAGAGACTGCATCTCGGTCTCGAGAGTGGGTCTGTAGATCACTACAAACATGCACAGTGTGATGAGCCTAGAGGAGGGGCTGTAGTAAATGGCCCCTGAGGTATCCACACTTGGTTCCTTTTCTGAGCATGCAGTTTTTCCAGACCATGCAGGGAGAGCAGCTCGTTCTTCCAACAGTAATCCTCTGTTGAAAGTTCTTCCTTTTTTCATTGGAACATGAAGAAGCAAAAGATCTCGTTCAGCAGTTTCAAGAAAACAGCCCTGAAACGTTTCTGATTTCTTTCCAAGTATTCCAAATGCAGTAAAACTCCCTGCAGGTCCCTGACACTGCTGCAGCAGCACAACAATGCAGGGAGGTATTCAAACGTAGCTTTGCAACCAGTGGAAGATGTGAGGCAGCTACCAACCCAGCCGGGTAGCAGAACCTCGCTGGCTGCAGCACAGTGAGCAAAAGCAACCTGAACAGGGTTGGGGTCTTGCCAGTTCCACAGTTAGTGCCTGTTGTGGCAAAGCTTGATCGTACTCTCAGGATGAGAATCATCACGTATTCCCTTCCCATCTCTCTGTGTGTCTGAGCAGCCATAAACTGACACTGAATAACTCTCCTCACAGCTCAGTCTTGGCTGTTCAGAGATGGTCCAGAATACTGTGCTGAGGATGGTCTTCCTGTGGTAGCACTGGGATGGCAGGGAGCAGTGAAAATGACACTCAACCACTTCCTCTGTTGCCTACTGCAACTGGAATACTCCCAGTAGTTTAGAACGTTGCTGGTGTTTTCACGGCCAGCAGTTTAAAATCACAATGTTTTCTGAGTGGACAGAAGTTTGAGTGCAATGATGCTTAAGACTGTATCAGAAAAATGTCCCTCTGAGAAGACCAGTAATGTTTTGGGATGTTCATCTCAGCTCATACTTTGGATCTGCACTGGAATTAGCAAAGCAGAATTGACTAGTGCAGCTCACCAGGGCGTCGTGGGTAGTGCACAGATACCAAAACCTCAGTTTTACTGGACAGGGAAACAAGCATAAGGTGTTACGTGAGGATGTGCTGACAACGTTACTCCAGGCAGGAAGGGATCTCTGGATGCCACAAAACAGGCAAGTGGAACTGTCTCTGCTGGAGATGAGGGTGATGGGGGTCAGAAGGGTATTCTCAGAGACAGGCATGGTTATCTCCTCCTTATGCTTCTGCATGACTTTGGGAATGTGACACTTTATCTGGGCATCTCGCCGTGGCTGCAAGCAGTAAAACACTGAGCTGCATTGTGAGCCTCAGCCTCCGTGTCCTGTGATAAAATTAGCCATCTGGGTGTTTACAGCAGTTGCTGATTGGCAGCCTGTGGAAGTGCCTCTCCAGGCAGTGTTCCTGTGGAACTGGGGAGCGCAGCTGCGGTCGTTTCAGACACCAACACAAGTTATTTTAAAACTTCCAGCGTTTCGTCGGTTCTATAAAACGGTTCCAGCAAAATAAAGCACTTTAACAGAAATGCTGAGCAATAAGCAGATGTAGGCAATTTGGCAGGTTTCAAATTGAGTCTATTATTTGCTTTTAGAGCTTTGTTTTCGCTTTCAAAGATGTGCAGAAGGGTTGAAAAGTTCATTGCTTGATTTGAGAAGATCCGCTTCCTGCTAGGAGAAATCACATTATTTTCCTGCTGTGGAAGGTCAACACCTACGAAACGCAGGTCCCTCCAGGCTTAGGCTGGCACAGCTTCCATATGTCACCTCGCAGAAGGTAAATCCCCCAGAAAAAAGGCGAGGGAGTATATTCTTCTCTGGCACACCCCTTAATTCCATCAGTGAAATCTGTTTCATATTTGCAGGATGGCAAGTAAAGGCCATTTAAAAGGTGATGCCAGAAAGCAGCTCTGCTGGTTCTGCAGTGCCAGTCCCCAGCCTCCTGCCCTGCCGAGCTCTGCCCTTCGCAGCCTGTGGCGCGCGCGCTGCCGACCCCTGTGCAGAGCTTCACGGCTTTGCCTCTGCCGCCCTCTCTTCAGGAGGGGCATTTTCCTTTCCAATGGTGTGAGCCAGGTGGCTGCTGGGGAGCCACGAGCAGCAGTGGTCTCCCCTGTTATCCGGTGGCAGAGGGGACGCTGTGGCTCTCTGGGAATATTTTTAACTTCACCATCTGCTGCTTTTCCTGTGCTTGTGCCTGAGACAGTTTTCTTGCCAGAATCTATAGACCTCTGAGGGTGACTTCACCTGCTTGGCAGGAGGTGAAACGTCTGCAGGGAGCCCACCACTCTCTGCAACAAAATGCAGCTAAGTAGAAGCTCTGCTGAGTAGCTGGGAGGGAACAGAGAGGCTCCTTGTCTCTAAGTGGGCAGGTTCAGGTGTTTCCATTGGGAAGAATATTTGTTCTGAAACCCATGGGTGTGGAAAAGAGAATTGTAAGGTTTTGAGTGTGGCTGCAAGAAAGGAGGTTCAATGAGTTTCAGGGGATGTGAAACTGGCAGTATCTTTACAAGGGCTACAAGCATTGTGGTACACAAACACAGCACAGTGAGATGTTTCTCAGTGGGTGTTTTAGTGTCAATTCTTGAGAAAGCTTTGCTGCCACTGTATTCCAGTCTGGTTGAAAGTGCTCCATTTTCTGTCTTCTTGCCACTCAGATTCAGCACACTGCCTCCTCAGCATGATAACCCTTGCTTAGAGATGTGTAACTTGGAAGTCAGAGTTGCAGTCTGGCAAAGGTTCTGCACAGAGTCTTGGCTTTTACGCTTCCCCGAGTTGAAGAGCATCAGGGGAAGATGGAAACAATTCTGTCTTTAAGTGCTCACCTGTGTTTAGCCACTCTGGCCGTTGATCAGCCACTCTGGAGTGCATTTGCTGGAACTCCATGGAGCTGTTGACACTTTCTGTTTCTCTTTGGCTGTCCTACCCCTTCTGGCGGGCTGCAGAGCAGGGCTGTGCCGCTTCCCAGGCGGCTGCTGCTGTGGCCTTGCTTCGCTCTTTATCTTGGCCTGGTTTCAAGGAACAGTACAATGTGGGAGAGGGCTGAAACTGAAGAAGCTGTAACGTCTGGAGAGCAGGTCCCTTGAAGGTGACTTTGCAGATGGCTCCTGAGAAGTAGCAGCCTTCTGCATCAGGAGCAGGAGCTCGTCCTTGGTGCTGCCGCAAACAGAATGATGAGCGTAATTGCTTTGAAATTTGCCAGCCTGCCAAGAGTAATTTCTAAACAGCTGGGGCACAGCCCCTGTTCCAGAGGTCTCCTGGAAATAATGGCACCTTCCTGCATTAAAATACTGATCCGTTTTTTGCTGTGTAAAACATCAGCAAATAAACATTGGGAATAGGTCAGGAATCTCCACGGCAAACAAATAGTTGGGAGCCAACCCAGAGAGATGTTTGAGTCCTGTCAAACTCTGCGATTCTTCTGGTATTGATGGTTCAGGGTTTGGCCAGAGGGGAGGGAGCAAAGGAAAATGCTCATTCTGGTTAAGAATCTATTCCATCCGTCCATGGACTCTGTGTGAGTACTTTTTGTACCTACCCAGCGTTACACAAATTGCTCAGGGTTCATTCTGTGCTTCTGCACAGAGGCTTTGGGGTGTTATTGCAACTGATACACTTTATGTGGGCTGGAATGCTGTTTAATAGGCCTATGGGGACGGTTTCCAAAGCCTCTCGGAGTTGTGTGACCCAGACGAGGATCTAATCGTGCCCTTTTCAAATCAACCGCCTCTCACAGTTAGTCTGAGGGAGCACAGCAGCAGGTAGCCAGACTATTTAGCTGTGGCCTATATTTTTTTGGTAGGAATAAGCTTTACTGTGGTCTGAGAAAAGAAATGTTACCACTCACCAAAAGTCTTACCGTTGCCAAGCTTCTCTTCTGATTGCAAGAGATAAACCCAGAAAAGGAACACAAGAGTTTTGACTGAGAAGGTCAGTTGCAAGTGAATGATGTGGCTGAAAACAAAGTTGTTTCAGATAAGTCATAAGCAGAAAGCATTTAGAGAATTTCTGGCCAAGTTCCATTGAAGAAAATCAATTTCTGAAATACCTTATTTCGCCTTTAAAATGCTAACAGAGCAGAGTCTGTCGGGAGGGAAGAGGAAACCTGCTGTGTAGAAGTGCTCTGCCTGCTTCTGTAACGTGTCACAGCAGAAGAATCACCAGTGGGTATGACTAGTTGCATTCCTCCTGCAAAGCTGCCTTTTGGCCAGGTTGTTATTTCTGCTGCTGGTTTAGGGTATTGTAATCGTGCCTTTTTGTCTTGAATGTGTAAGAAATGTGTGTCAGGGGGGAAGAGGTAACTGCAGAGCAAGGAAAAGCTGCCAGATAGTTTAGAGCTGTACAAGGACAGTTGAGCCACGTGGCCTGTGTGTGCTGGATGTTTGTTAATGCCGAGCACTTGTTTCACCTGTCACTCCTTAGGGAACAATTAGTGTCGGGATAGATGCCACTGACCTGTTTGATCGCTACGACGAGGAGTACGAAGATGTGCCTGGGAGCAGCTTTCCCCAGATTGAGATAAACAAAATGCACATATCCCAGTCCATTGAGGTAAGGAGGGCAGACTTGCTGCTGCTGTGGAGCGGGGCCTGAGCTAATGAGATGCTCCCCTGCAAAGCAACAGAAAATGAAACACTGCTCAGGGGTTCTTGTCTTGGTTTATGGAAGGACATGATTACCAGCGTGGGTGGGAAGAAGCTCATTTCCAGCAGGACATGTGCTGACTGTACAGCATGTGTTTTTGTGCCTGGTTATAGGCTACAGGCCTGCCTTCCCACTAGCAGGGAGGTTCAGTCGGGATTGAAGTCAGGTATCTAGTTCTCATTGAACAGGGAGTGTTTAGCAGGGAGCATGAAAATGAATGGTACTCACTTTTGAGCATATAGGTAAGGAGAAGAAGAGGGAGTGTGTCCTCTGTTGCAGAGAACTGAAGAATAAAGTTAGTGTCCTAGTGAGATCAGGAGAGCTTTCAGTCAGGATCAGGAGTTCATGTTGTACACCAAAGGTGCCACAGGTGTCTGGTACTGTGAGGCTCGTCTCACTTTGCACCATACTTGATTTTTTACTGCAAAATTTAGAGCAAGTGTTGACTGTGTCTGGTTCAAACACTTGTGTTTGGTGAGTGACAAGGAGTCAGCTGGAGTGTTGCCTGTGTCTCTGTGCTTACACTCTGTGGTGATGACTGTCTCCTTGCAGAACCTGCAGTAAACACGTCAATTGGGATCAGAGTAACTGGTAACAATCTTTTCATTTTTCAGGCACCACTAACTGCCACAGACACAGCAATACTGTCTGGTAACCTTTCCACCCAGAATGGGAATGGAGGTGGGTCGATTAATCTTGCTCTGAGACGAGTGACATCTGCCAAGGGATGGGGAGAGGTAAGAGCAGTAGCTGTTACGCTGACGTTACTGTGGGGCTGAGACAGACCTGTGTCCTCAGCCAGGCCTTGCTGACTGCTGTTGTGGGGCTGGGATGGAGGTGTGCTCTCCATTTTCAGTGGAGCAAGTGCTGGGAGCAGTAACCAGTAGCGCTCTGAAACTGGCTTTGTTTTACTGGTGGGGACCTCCCTGGTGAGACACCTTTTACCCTGAATGTAAAGCTATCAGAAAAGAAAGAGTGCTGAAACAGATAGTAAATGTTACTCAAGTGTGTAAAGTGTGACGTAAATGATTCTCAGGAAGTCTTTGTCTCTGCTGTAAAAGATGTTTTCCTCTAAGGATTTGGCATTGTGTGTTTAAACAGTTGGAGTTTGGAGCAGGAGACCTTCAGGGACCTCTCTTTGGCATGAAGATATTCCGCAACCTTACGCCAAGATGGTAAGTGTGAGAAAGATGGTCTAATGCTTAATGCTCCATGCTGAGGGACTAACCAGATTGAATTGCCTTTCATGTTAATTCTGGACTTGTTTCCTGTCCTACAACACAAAGCATTTCTTCAGATCTTGCTTCAGTATGGACCTCACTGCATGTTTTCTTTTTGTGTGTTGGTGTCCTCTGCTTTCCTATTTCCAGTTTAAGGAAGGAGGTTTAAGAGCAGGGCTGCTACCTTCTAGCAGCCAAGTGTGCTGCCTCTACAGGAGGCCAGGACTCCATCTGCCATGGGAGAGGGTAAAGGCTGGAGCGTAGCTTGCTGTGCTGCCTTCGGTATTGCGGCACAGACCAATGAACTGAGGCATGAGCCTGCTCTTCTGGGTGATGCTGTGGTCAGTGCAGCCTAAACTAGTGTTGAGGCTCTCCCAGTCCTCTCAGGCATCATGCTCTTTGCTGGAAAGTCTCTGCACGTTCAGCTAGGAAGGAATTTGAGGCCATCTGGGAGTCTGTGTTTTATCCCTGATGAGGCTTTCCCTGTTTGTCCTAGTTTCATCACTACAAACTGTGCCCTGCAGTTTTCATCCCGTGGGATCCGCCCCGGGCTCACCACGGTCCTGGCCCGCAACCTGGACAAGAACACCATGGGGTACCTGCAGTGGCGCTGGGGCATCCAGTCGGCCATGAACACCAGCATCGTGCGGGACACCAAGAGCAGCCACTTCACCGTGGCCCTGCAGGTGGGTCCCGGGGACAGACACCTCTGCTGCCTGGCCCAGCAGAGCTTAGGCTTGGGACTAGGGGGTAACGGAGCAGCTGGCACTGACTCGTATAGACGTGTGGTGCAGGTGACCATCTGTGTCTGGCAGGGCACAACACTTTGCACACAAGGTTGTGCTGTCTAATGTGGATCAGCTCAGATGAGGGTCAGGATGCACAGCACAGACTGCAGAGGTTGCAGGCTGTGACGAGGAAGTGGCAATCACTGCTGTTTTCTGTGGCTCTTGTAAGAAAGGACATTGAGGGGAACATTCCGTGGTGGCTGAGGGTATGTTTGAATAAATCTGTGCCTCTTGTGTTTCAGCTGGGAATCCCTCATTCTTTCATGATGGTCAGTTATCAGCATAAGTTTCAGGATGAGGATCAAACACGAGTGAAAGGTTCTCTCAAGTAAGTGTGCAAGAGGAAATTCACGTTGCTGACAGCCTGGAGACTCTGTCTTCTCCTGCTGTTGCAGGCCTTCAGGTTCCACACAAGTCAAGTGCTCTGTGGTCTTTGGGAATCTGCTTTTCAGGAATTACAGCTGGTAAATGCTTGGAGGCTTAGCTCTGTGTGCCTCTTTGGATGAGGCTTGAAATACTTGTGTGGTATCTCTGTATCATCACCAGTAAGAAAGCCAGAAATTCCTGGAGTCTGTTTACAAGCCAAAAAGGCTTCTCTCATCCTGGAGGTACACAGTGCATCTTCCCACAGACAACATCTGCTGCACACAGATGTATTTCCATGGTTTAGCTGTTGGGGAATTGTAGGATTCAGTAAAGAGAAATGCAAGAGTCGTCCCTGTCTTAGCAGCGTTTGGTTCTGTCGTTCCAGGGCGGGTTTCTTCGGGACCATAGTGGAGTACGGCGCAGAGAGGAAGATTTCCAGACACAGCGTTTTAGGAGCCACTGTCAGTGTTGGTGTTCCCCAAGGAGTGTCTTTGAAAATCAAGTCAGTTCAAGATCACAGCTCTAGATTGCAGAGGCTGATGATAACCTGCATGATTCTATTTCCAGTATTCAGGTGGGAAGGTCCCAGTCTCAGGGCAATGCAACTGATATGTGGCTATGAAAGGTGGCAGCTGCCCTCAGGTGTAATAGAGGTGCTGCCCAGCAGCAGCAGTGTGTGCCTTCTGCTGCTGTTACTCTGAGCCTCAGCCGCCTCTTTCAGGACTTGTGTGTGTGCATTGAGATACTCTGAAAATACAGTTTACAGTAAGGCCTGGATTCTATGGTTCTGTGTGGAAAGTGGATGGAAGACTTACAGAAATGGAACCCATTTAATTGCATTCCAGCTTTCTAACGCTGTACACAAGTGTGTACCTGAATCAGGGAGCCATCGTTAACTAATAGATTGTGCCATTAGCAAGGTGCGGTTCTTGAGGGGCAGAACTCTGAGGATTCACACATCCTGCATTTTCCATTGGTGCCAGCAGAGGGCACGCGAGACGCAGGAACTGCTGCAAGGGAGAGTCCTGTCCCGAGAAAGCGAATGGTGCCTGAAATAAGTATTGTGCTGTCAGGACAATGTTAAGGAATGCCTTCCTTGAGCCCTTTCTCTGGTGAAATTAGTGACCAAATACATTCTCCTAAGGTTAAAATCACGCTTCAGGATGGTCACATACCCTCACAAGGGATGGCTGCTACACAGAACTCTGGCTGTGGGTGGTGGCTGCTGTCTGTCTTACCATAGTCTAGGTTCAGTTTATCAGATTCTGACCTTCTTGAGCTCGTCATTCCACTCTGCTTCGGTTCAGCAGTTCACACACTGCTGCTAAGCATACTTCATCAAGCATTTTATACTCTGTGTTTGCTCTTACCTGTCATTGTTTTGGTTTTGTTCCAGGTTGAACAGGGCTAGCCAGACCTACTTCTTCCCTGTCCACCTAACAGATCAGCTGCTTCCCAGTGCTGTATTCTATGCTACTGTAGGACCTCTAGTTATCTACTTTGCCATGCATAGGCTAATCATCAAACCCTACCTCAGGGCACAGAAGGAGAGGTGAGCCCCCATGGCTGTGGTTTACATTCAGAGCCTGGGAAGTCGCACTCACGTGCTTCTGGGAGCCTGGTGCTGGGCCTCCAGCTGGAGGCACTGGGGTTCACTACGTCAATATTACTGAGTTCTGGAAGCCTGCAAACGTATCTTGACAGGTGGGGAAGAACATTAAACCTGAGCTCATTTGCTGGAGGCTGTGGGTCAGTTTTAATTGGGGTGGGCACGGAGACGTCTGCCACTTTGTGGCTGAGTCCCATCCAGTGTGTAGACCTGATGTGATGTTGGTTCCTTGTGCCAGAGAGCTGGAGAAGCAGAGGGAGAGCACAGCCAGCGACATCCTTCAGAAGAAGCAGGAGGCTGAAGCTGCGGTAAGCCCCACTCGTAGCCGAGTCCCTGCAGCTACAGGCAGCTGCTCTCACTCTGGGCTTTCCCTCTGGGCACGGGGACTGACGCTGTTCTTGCTCTGCCCGTGTGTGCCAGGTACGGTTAATGCAGGAGTCTGTCCGGAGGATAATTGAAGCGGAGGAAGCCAGGATGGGTAAAGATTACCACACCATTTACTGTGCCATAACACTGGAGAAGGGAGGGAACGATGCAGAGGGTGGGTGGCTGAGGGAGAAACATGCACTGCTGGTGAAGCACAGTGTAATTGTTGTGGCACGTGTAGTGGGGAGGTTCTGCTGTGATTCAGCTTCTGGTGCCTCAGGGTAGCAGGGATATGCTGAGTCTGATCTTGGGATGTGCTGTCAGGCAGCTCAGCAGGCTGCAGAGAATGGTCTGGGTTCACCTCTCCGCAGAGGAGAGGGGGATGTGTGAATTTGTGTGAAAGTCCTAGTCTGGAGTCTCGGTTTCACTGGTCTTTGGCTTATGGTGATTGCTGCTGGGCTGTGACGGAGATCTGATTTCTGGTGCTGCTGGGAATGTCCCAACGTGAGCTGACACCCGTTGGTACTGTCCCATCAGAGTGGCACTGTGGGCGTGTCATTCCATCCTGGTGCTGCAGATTGCTAACAAGCACTCAGACAGGCAGAACTTCAATATGAAAGCGAGAGAAAATGCTGGGGTGGTCGTTCCTAGGTGTGAGTGGGAAGCCTGTCGTGACGTCTGTGATTCCTGTCAAACGCAGGTCTGATTGTGGTGAACGCCTGGTACGGGAAGTTTGTAAATGACAACAGCAGGAAGAATGAGAAAGTGAAAGTAATAGATGTGACTGTGCCCCTGCAGTGCTTGGTGAAAGACTCCAAACTCATCCTCACAGAGGCATCCAAGGTACGTAGCTGTTCTGTCGGAGCCCAGCCTGCAGGGCTCGACCGTGTGAGCCAGCGTGGTGACTGAACCGTAGGCTGTCCTGCCAGGGGCTTCCCCAGCGTGCCTGAAGCTAGTGACTCTAGATCAATTCACAGACACCGTTACATCCCAGTGTTAGGAGCCTCCAGGAAGTTTCTGGTTCTCTGGGCATTTCCAGTGTTTGCAGCATGGAACAGTGTGTGTTGGACTCCAGGGCTGTACAGCAGCAAATTCCCAGCCCCTGATTCGCTCCTTCCTGCAGTCAGAACCTGCCACTGTGGAGGTGATTCCTTAGCTTCTCATCTCACTGGCAACAGGACTCCCTTTTCTTAGCTCCTTCTGGCACGAGTGAATGTTTTTGGTCAACTGAAGAGCAGTGGAAGTCCATTCCTTGGTGTTTAGTCTGTCCTTCTCTGTTCAAGGCTGGGCTGCCGGGTTTCTATGACCCTTGCGTGGGAGAGGAGAAGAACTTGAAAGTGCTTTATCAGTTCCGAGGAGTTCTGCACCAAGTGATGTCAGCTGACAATGAGGCCCTTAGGATACCAAAGCAATGTAAGTAGTAAGGACTGCCCCATTTCTTCCTTCAGGAGCCAGTAAAGGATGGCTTCAACTCTGTGTGGTGAAGCACACAGAACTGGGGTTGCCGAAGTAGACCGGCCCCGATACACCTCTGGAGTGTTGACCCAAGGAGCTCGGCAGTACCACTGCAGCTGTTTATACCCTCTAACCTTGCGTTTCTAACTGGAGTTAGAAGCAGAGGCCTCCTACAGCTGCTGTGTCCCTGCTGTGGAATTCACAGCATTGCATTGCCCTTTGAGGGCTGAACTGAACGCGTGCAGGCAGGTGTGGAGGCCTGAGACAGATTTGTGCCTCATCCTCCTTGTACCTGTCTGCCAAAACATTTCCCCCCACAGAACAGTTTTCTGCATTGGTGTTTGCTGTCACGAGGTTGAACTGGTGCCCTCCCAGGTCTGGAGTGCTGGCTAAAGGGCACAAACCTTGTGTTTACTCCCGACCAGCTCCCTGGCCCAGTTATCCCGTTTACTTGCTTTTACCCATAAGTGTGTTGGAGGTGTGTGTGAATCACATCGAACGAGCAGCCAGAAATGTTCCTGTCGGCCCAGGCTGGGCTGTGGCCTGTGTCCATTCCCTGTTCTCACCCGACAGCTCACAGAATCGATGCAGATGGTTAATGTGGTGGCAGCGTGCGTCCGCCTCGGCACCTGGGTCGGTGGAACCTGCCAAACCTTCCCCCGGACGCCGCACGTCTGACCAGAGACATTTCTGTTTGTACTCTCCATGCAGCAGGTGGTGTCCTGCCAGTTATGTAGGAGACAAAATGAGAGAACCTGCTTCTACAGGTGGCTCCAAGGCAATACTTCTCTGAATTGTGGCTCAGTAACCAATAAAGCAACGTGGCTGTGACGTGCAGTGCTGTCTGCTGAGCCGTGCGAGCGGTGCTGGGCTCCCGCTGCCCCCGGCCACGCTCCGCTCCGCGGCCTCACGGGTGTCTGCTTGCACTGAGCAGGGAAGGTGACCCCTCATTCTCACTTCTCCACATGCTTCCTGGGGCAGGTAGCGTACCATTTCTGCTCCTGAGGGGAAGTTTTGTTCTCTGGCCACTTGCTGGAAGGCATCTGGGTAAATCCTTTTGTTGGAAAGAGGACAGAGGTTGTTTTCCATCTCAACTCTGTATTTGAAAGGTACTTGTTAAGAACAAGTATGTTTGGAATTAAGTTCTTTGCCTTTTGTAGTAACATGGACCTCTTCAGCTGAATCCATCCAGCTGCTCATTTGAAACACTGCTCTTCCAGACAAGGACCATGGGGCGTGATAGTCTTGTTAATTCTTCATAGGATCACACAATGGTGGGGTTGGAAGGGACCTTTGGAGCTCATCCAGTCCAAACCCCCTGCCAAAGCAGGTCCCACCTAGATCAGGTCACACAGGAACGTGTCCAGGTGGGCTCTGAAGACCTCCAGAGACAGACTCCACACCCTCCCTGGGCAGCCTGGGCCAGGGCTCCCTCACCTCACAGTGACATAGTTTTTCCTTGTGTTTAGATGGAACGTTTTGTGTTTCGGCTTCTTTCCATCACCCCTTGTCCTGCACTAGATACAATTCTTCTACCACCTAGAACCATCAAGGCTTGTGAGGAAAGAGGAAAGCAAGTAGGGGAGGACATCAATTCATTTCATTTGATTCTGCTGCTCCAACTGTTCCTTCACATCAAACCTATTATTGAAAAAACCAGGAACACAGTTTATACCGGTGGAGCAGACCCAGGGCAGGAGCCAGGCCCAGCGGGTAAAGAGCTGGAGACGTCAAATTCAGCTGCTCTGTCTCAAAAAGCATCAGCTATAAATCCGTTGGATTAATCTTGCACAGAAGCCACGGCAGTGGTTTCCCAGGGAAAAGGGCAATCCTGCTGCAGTGACACAGCAGAAGGAAACGGCAGCCTTGCCCTGTCTGCTCACGCTGCCGGTGACCCAGGCTCCGTGGCAAATGAATAGTCGTGGCTGTTTCTCAGTCACAGTTCTCCTCTTGGTGAGTCCTAAAACAGCCTTCGGTGCTTAACAGCGAGAGAGGGAGGGGAGAAAAAGCAATTCTTGGCAGTGCCTTGTTGCTCTTGACAACAACAACTGCTGTAAATCACTTCCCAACACGTACCTGGCCCTTTGTTCTGTGCCACAGTGAGTCTCGGTGAGTTTCTGACAGTGTCCTGAGGTCCAGTTTCTGTTTTCTTGCATGTTGTCTGCATTAGCACGCAGAGAAATAGCACAGTGACTCTGACACCGCTGTGGTGCTGCAGCATGGCCTGTGGCATTTCTGCGCTGGGAAAGCGGCGTTTGTGAGGAAGAACGTGTTGTTCCTACCCCAGCGGCTAAAACCTCTTCCAAGGTAACATCTTTGGGTGCAAACTTTAAAGTACCATCAAGCTGTGAGGTAACACCTCCATCTCTGACACAGCAAACGCTTAAAATGCCTCAGTGAGGATCCAGGAACACACAGGTCTGACCAGGCAGAGCCCTCGAACTGGAAGCTCTTGAGGTGGAGATACAGGCTGAGGATTTACTTTTTGGAGCCTTCCCATACTGCTCTCATCTTTGACAGCCACGTCCCAGGGTGGCTCAGCCCGTGAAAGGCTGCAGCGAGCCAGAGCTCCAAGCACCAGCTCTGCTGTAAAACCCCTCTGTGCCTCTTCCCCTGCAGTTTGCCCTGTGTGCCCACACCTCCATGCCAGGGCTGGGGTCCAGCTCTGTTCTCATCTCTTCTGCCTTCCCCCAGCACCTCAGAATTATCTTTCTGTCTAATTGCAAATACATTTGTGGAAGGGGCAGAGGAACCTTCACTCTGAACATGAGAATTGACGACTCCTTGAAGTAAAATCCCTCACAATTAATGGCACAGGCCTTGCCCTGTTCCCTGGCTGGACTGCAGTAGAAGTAAATAGCTTGGGGTTTTTGCTGCCCACCAAGCATTCAGACTCTGACTTTTCCCCTTGTAGAGGAGAGTGCTTTTCCACAGGCATGAGTCTGCTGCAGTGAGGTGAGCTCCCTCTGTGCTTCCCTGCAGTGTTTGTCATGCGTTTGACGTGGTGGCCTGGCCTGGCCTGTCCCTCTCCTCCCCTGGAGACAGGTATTGGGTTGGTCTCCTTCCACATACTTTCTCCAACCCACCTCCTCTTTTTTATTCCCTATCAGTGCACAATTTCAAAAGGACTGTAAGAACAGCCCCCCTTGAGAGCTCCTTGCTTCCCACACCACCTTTCTGCCCTGTGAGAGCCGCTGTTAGAGCTGCAGGGCCCCTGGGACTGGGGTTTATCACCTTATAAAATACAAGGTTACAAATAGAGTTAAAGCAGAAGCTGAAAACATCCAGAGCTGAGCTCTCAACGTTATCCAGCACCATTTCCCAAGGGCCGAGACATCTTTTAAAGTTGCTGAGGTGTTAAGGCTGCTGCTTTGAAGGCAGCTGGCTGGGCAGGGGACGAGGAGATGGCACGGAGGCAGCAGCATCCCTTGAGTGGTTTGGGGTCCTTGATGCTGCCCTGCAGTGGGGCAGGGGGAGAGGGAGAACAGCACAGCCCGAGGTCCGTTTCTGAGGCTGCAGTGCCTGGTCCTGCAATGCCCTGGCTCTCGGGTCAGCGCTGCCCCCCCATCCCACCCGCACAGCCCGGGGGCTGCTCTGCCCCTCGGGGCTGCTGCAGCAGCAGGCACCATCCGCCTCTCTCCGCTCCGTCCTGCCCCGCGCTCGTTCCTGCGCAGCTGAGCTCACAGCAGAGGCTGGGCAAGGAGCAACTGCTACAAGGAGAGGTGGGGATACCCCTCAGAGCGTGGACAGAGGGTTTGCAGCACTTGCTACCCCCACCTGCCTTGGTTCAGGGAGGAACCTGGCACAACTGCTTTACCCACCAGTAAATCACCACCGCAGACTCCTGAGTTGGGAACGAAACAAAGTCCTTGTTCACATGTTTCACATTTAAGAAAAAAAACTGTGGTTCATTAAAACAGTTTTAATGAAAAAATAAAGTTCTGAATTAAACTATAATTATACATGGCTGAAAGTGATGAACTAAACCAACGGACACGGAACGGGTTTGCTCTCTGCTGATAGTGTAACGTGCTGGACCGGTCAGACACCGTCTACTGGGATAGAACAGAACAGGAGTCGGTCACATCGACCAGTATCAACCTCTGTGAAAGAGCCAGTTCGCCTGGCAGCTCGCCACGTCTCCCGGAAAGCTGTGAAACGCCTGCCCCGAGTCCAGCTGAACTTCAGACACGCGGCACACAGAGGTGCCAGTTCTCCAGGCAGGTCCAAGCCTCGTGCAGCTCGCGACTGGGATCTCCCAAAGCCTTTCCGTTTGCAGTGAAATGGCAGCATTTGAGAACTTTGGTTATTTTTCTGGCTGCAAAGAACAGTCAGGCAGCCGCCGAGGGCGAGTCTTTGGCAAACTCCTCGATGGTTACACGCAGCTTCTGGAAGGCAGATACCGTGGTCGTGGTCTTCAGGTTTTACAGAAGCTGCAGCTGGTTTTCAGAATCCAGAGTCAGTTGTTGCAGCTTGGTGGATTTTCATGAAGAAGCAAGACAGAAGAGCAACTGTTGATGGTGCAGCTCTGCCATCCTGCCCCAGGCCAGCAGACCTTCCACAGCCCTGCGGCAGAGCGCCAGGGCACTGCAGCGCTGGACTGTGTGCAGAGCTCTGGCTGGTACCTTACTCTGTGTACTGGAAAGACCTCTGGCCATCACCAGGACAAACCGTCTCCTGATGAGCCAAGTACGTGGATGAGGCGCTGGTCTGACACGAGGCACCCGCAGCTCATCTCGCCACGACCCCAGGCAGCGACTGCCCTGCCAGGCTGGGCACAGCACCCGGCGTTTCTCAGGCAGTGTCAGGAAGACACCTTGGCACGGTAACCGATATGTGCACCGTGTGCAGCTCGCTGTGGGCGTCAAGGGACAGCGCTGCTGTCTCGGTGGCTTTGTGCAGGAGCCTCAGCTCCCTGTCACGTTTCTGAACGGATTCCCCTTGGGCTGAGGCCAGGGAAGTCCTGCTGAGGGACTCTCCTGTCCTCTGCCACACCAGATGGAGCCTCGTTGCACCTCGCTGCCAGCTGCTCAGCCTGCATTTGCTTTTATCTGTGTAATTTGCTACCAACGGGTTAAAGATTCCGATTACAAATCCAGTCTCAAAGAACAAACAGCAAAACCAAAAGTGAACTCGGCTGCAGTACTCAGCTGGAAGTGATCGAGTCCCAGACCAGACCTGCCAGGTTCTAAGTTCACTGTGGCCCCTTTGACAGTCCACGTTCAGATTCTGGGCTGAGAAAAGGGGGAGTCGTCGTCTTCTTACAACAGCACCTTAGAGTTTAACGAAGGGCCGGGAAACAGAGCAAAGGGCGTCCCCCCACACACACATTTGAGCTGATCATGCAAAACACAGTCACAACAAATCACTGTAAGAGACCTTCTAAGCAGAAATATGATGTCACTCGTCCCCAGTGCTGCCTGTCCACAACAGGGCTGCTCTCCCCTCACGTGCACCGGCCCCTCAGCGCAGGACGTCTCATCTTCACTCCAATGATGCCAAATCACACCAGTCCCCTCCTGCCTGGGCCCGCTGGGGAGGACGCGGGTCGGTGCACTCTGACTCCCCTACGGAGCCTTAGACTATCCGAGATTGATATATAGGGACAAATGGGCAGGTATAATATTACACCGAAATTAAAACATGGCCATGTACTTTTCAGACTCTTCACACAGACTCCCTTCTCCTCCCCGCTCTCTGGAGGAGTTTCCTAGCACAGAGAAGGTTTTGCAGTTTCCCAGTGGGATGAGAAAACGCGTGTGGCAAAGGTCTCGTCCATTCCCAGGCATCGCCCGGCCCACGGCTGTGACCCGATGAAACCCCACGGGCCCCGCAGAGCCTGGTCTGTCCCTCGGGCCCCTCGGTGTCGAGCAGCAGCTCCGACCGGTCGCCTCTTCCAGCGCCAGCTGCCTGGGACCGGGCGATGGCTCGTCCCTGCGGCCGGGGCGGGCCGGGCGGCCCCAGGCACGGCTCTGGCGGCCGCGGCCGGCTCCTGCCCGCGCCGGGCTCGGCACACGCCGCCCTGCTCTAGTCCAGGAAGCGCCTGCGCGAGCCCGTCCGGGAGCGGTTCGAGCGGCGAATGTCAAACTTGGAGTCCCGGCACTTCTGGCAAATGTAGACCTCGGGGACGTTGGACTTGCGGATCTTGGCGCAGGAGAGGTGGATCCAGGTGTGGCACTCGTTGCACTCGATCATCGGCCGCCCGGCAAAAGGCTTCATGCAGAAGCAAGTGACCAGGTCCCAGGAGTCGTCGTCTGCAAACAGAACCAGCAGGTTTGTAACAGCCCTCACCCCCCCCAGCGAGTTTACTCCTCTTTTGTGCTCAATTAACTACCTGGGTTTCAGAGACAGGCACTTTGCTGATTGTTCCAGGTCTCTTTTGCTTGAGAAGAGACTCTTGGCAGTACAAGAGAGGTTGTAACCCAGGAGAGGTGAAGCTCTGCTTCTCCTGGCTCCTATAAGGTGGCAGCTGGTCACTCAGTTTACCGCAAAAGCAGCCAACCTGCCCTGCCCTGCCCTTCCCCTCAGAGACCCAGCCGCTGCTGAACCCCGCTCGGCGTCACCCTGAAGCTGCAGGTAAAGCACCAAAGAGCCCAGCAGCCCAGCTAACGCTGCCCAGCAGCCCGGCCACCTACCCGAGTCCACCATGATGTCCTCGTCGTCGCCGGTGCCATCCTCGTCGCGGAACACCACCTGCTTGCCCTGCCGAATGACCGTGCGCTTGCCCACGCTCTGGATCTCCACCGCCTGCTCGGCCGCCACGGCGGGGTACGAGACGCTGGAGGGGGTGTCGGAGTCCCAGGCCGAGCAGTGCTCGGTCGCAGACTGGGGGTCGCCCTCGGACGAGGGGCTCATCGGCGTCTCCACGTAAGAGTCCTCGGCCTCCAGCTCCAGCAGCTTCTCCTCGTAGTCCTCCTCTGCGGGCGCCTCCGTTTCCCTCCTCTTCAGCTTCTTCTTCTTCCTGATCTTGTCGATCTGCTTTCTCTCGGGCAGGAAGCTGCCGGGTTTCGCCCGCTGGAACAGGGCACCGTACGGCTTCGCCCGCTTGAGCTGGCTGAAGCTCTTTCTGCTCTTGGCGGGCAGGGACACGGCAGCGGGGATGTCATTGAAGCGGGGGTCCCAGCTATCGCTGTCGATGGTGCCGCCGGTGCTGTTGGGAGGGCTGGGGCTGTTCCGCAGCGGCGTTTCCTGCAACGCGGCGAGCAGGAGCACGAAGCGTTACCGCAGCACCCCGGCCCCGGCCCCAGCCCCGGCCCCAGCCCCGGCCCATCGCGGCCGCGTTCGGGCTCCCGCCGTCCCCGCACCGCACGGGGCCCGGCGAGGCTGCGGGAGCGGTGCCAGGGCTCTTCCCTCCCCGCCCAAGCAGCCGGGGCCGGCCGCCCCGCGCCCTCCCGCACCTCGGGCCCCGCTTTTGTCCGGGGGTCGCGGCTGGCGGGCAGCCCAACCCCCGCCCCCCCCCCGCTCACCTCCTGCGGGTACGGGATGTAGCCGGCGTAGGCCAGGACGAAGGTGCAGAACTTGTTGAAGTCTTCCACGGTGCGGCGGCGCCGGGAGGCCGGGGAGAAATCCTGCGGGGGACGGGCGGCGGGTGAGCGGCCGCGGCACCGGGAGCACCGGGAGCGCCGGGAGCGCCGGGAGCGCCGGGAGCACCGGGAGCGCCGGGAGCACCGGGCAGGGCCGGGAGCGCCGGGAAGGGCCGGGAGCGCCGGGAAGGGCCGGGAGCACCGGGAGCACTGGGAGCGCCGGGAGCACCGGGCAGGGCC
>WBNH01008564.1:273754-286272 GCA_013401255.1 Urocolius indicus
CCGCGGGTGCTCGGCGTGTGTGTGCGGCTGAGCCTGCGGCCGGGCTCAGGGACGCAGCCCCCGGGGAACGGCGGCGAGGGCAGCTCTGCGCGCACCGGGGCAACGGAGACAGCCGCAGCCGCGCTGGGTTCCTGGAGCTCTCAGGTTTCCAGGCGCTGCCCGGCTCTCGGCGGCTGCCTGAGTCCTGCGAAACGTCCACACGGGCTCCTTGGGAGTATAATTAGCGCGAGCGGGGACGGCTGCTGGCAGCGCCAGCTCCTTATGCAACGGCTGCTGCTCCGTCACGGGGAAGGACGATGTTCCCAGGGCTCTTTAGTTCATCACGCTGCCCAGCCAGGGGACGATTTCCCCTCTGCTAACTCACCTGCTTCCTTCCCTTTTCCTTTGGCTGCCCCGCGTGTGACGGAGCGCGTGTGTTCTCCCGCAGGCACAGCATGGCAGCGAGCACCGGCGGCGGCACCGGGACGACGGCGGCGGCGGCAGCGGCGGAACCGGCGCACGCGGTGTCTCTGCTGCGGGGGCTGAGCGCGCTGCGGGCCGAGCGCAGCCTGCTCGACGTGACGGTGGTGGCGGGCGGCCGTGAGTTCGGGGCACACCGCGCCGTCCTGGCCGCCGCCTCNCAGCGAGCACCGGCGGCGGCACCGGGACGACGGCGGCGGCGGCAGCGGCGGAACCGGCGCACGCGGTGTCTCTGCTGCGGGGGCTGAGCGCGCTGCGGGCCGAGCGCAGCCTGCTCGACGTGACGGTGGTGGCGGGCGGCCGTGAGTTCGGGGCACACCACGCCGTCCTGGCCGCCGCCTCCGGCTACTTCCGCGCCATGTTCGGCGGCGCGCTGCGGGAGGCGCGGGCCGAGCGCGTGCGGCTGCACGGCGTGGAGCCCGAGTGCCTGGCGCGCCTCCTCGACTTCGCCTACACCGGCCGCGTGGGCGGGCTGGGCCCCGACATCGCCGAGCGCCTGCTGCGCGCCGCCGACCTGCTGCAGTTCCCCNTGTGCCTTAGCAGACAAGGTGACTGCAGGGGTGTTGAATTCCTGGCTGTGAAGGTGTTGGTTCAGAGCTCCGTGTATCACAAGCCAAGCACGTGCTGGAGGCAGAGGCGTGTCAGAGCCCCCAGTCCCTCAGCCCGTGCCTGTGAGTCACGGTACCTTCCTCGGCACGAAAGCTGCCTCCTCGAAGTCTGCTGGGGCTGTAATTACGTCTGCCAAGGTGACACGGGTGTGTAAATTTGTCTATTAATCTGCATGTAGATGCCTCCTTTGAGCTACATTCCCGTGGCTGGAGCAGCAGCCCTGTGGTGGCTGTAACCACCCAAGACCCGGGAGGCTGCAGCTCAGCTCGCTCTGGGTGTGTGGGACGCACCGACAGAGACCCAAAGGGCAGATCAAATGCCCACGTGAACAGAAAATTCCTGTTCTCCAGTCACGAGCAGAGAATAAAGCTGTGCCTGAAGAGTAGAGCTGTAAAAATGACGGGCTGCCACACAGCTCATTCATGTGGACACCCGCGTGTCCCGTGGGAGCTTTCCAGAGCAATCCCAGGGCGGGTGTGGGGGCACTGATACTGCTGAGACTGCTGTGCCTCGGGGAGGCCGCTGCCAGCCTCCTGTCACACTGCTCACTGTCGGCATGGGAGCGTGGGCAGGGAGGTTTCAGCGCCGCTGGGGGTAGTGCGGCCAGGCTCTGGTGAGTGAGTGTTGGTCTGTGCTACGTCACAGCAGTTTCTGGGCAGCAGCAGAGCTGGGTTTGAAAAAACGGGGAAGAAAATGGGTGTTTGGAAGGCTGGAGGTAGTCAGACCTGAGAGACTCGTTTCGAGTGGTGGCTGAGTTCTGGTTAAGAGCAACATGGGAGAAACGCTTCCTGGCTCGCTGGGAAAGAAACAGCACAAAGCTTCCCCCCGGGTGTGCGCTGCTGTGGTCCCCAGTGCCGCGCTGTCTCCATGGGGTACGGCCCTGGAACCACAGCGGGAGGGGGCATGAGGAAGGTGTAGCTGGGAGACGTGCAGAGCTCCTGGTGCCAGGCCAAGCCCTCTGCTCCGTCACCCCGTCACGCTCCCCGTGGGGAAACCATGCACTGAAACGGGGTGTGTTGTGCCGCAGGGGGCTCGGACGGGTCGAGGCTGTACGACTGCGTCTGGAGGTACAACTCCAGCGTGAACGAGTGGACTGAGGTGTCTCCCATGCTGAAAGCCAGAGAATACCACAGCTCCACGGTGCTGGACGGGCTGCTGTACGTCATCGCCTCCGACAGCACGGAGCGCTACGACCACTCGGTGGACAGCTGGGAGGCTCTACAGCCCATGCTGTACCCCATGGACAACTGCTCCACCACCTCCTGCCGCGGCAAGCTCTTCGCCATAGGCTCCCTGGCTGGCAAAGAGTCCATGGTTATGCAGTGCTACGACCCTGACACTGACCTCTGGTCCCTGGTGAACTGTGGCCACCTGCCTCCCTGGTCCTTCGCCCCCNCCCATGCTGTACCCCATGGACAACTGCTCCACCACCTCCTGCCGCGGCAAGCTCTTCGCCATAGGCTCCCTGGCTGGCAAAGAGTCCATGGTTATGCAGTGCTACGACCCTGACACTGACCTCTGGTCCCTGGTGAACTGTGGCCACCTGCCTCCCTGGTCCTTCGCCCCCAAGACCGTCACGCTGAACGGGCTCATGTACTTCATCAGGTGAGCAGCGGGAGCCGTCACCCCGCTCCCCGTGTCCCCGGGGCCAGCCCAGGCGAGGGCTGCGGGTCTGTGGGTGGCCGTGGGTGAGCGCTGCGCTGGGGAAGCCTGGCAGCACTTCTGATGGTGCGGGGGGTCTGGGAACCATCACACCTCTTTGCTTTGCTTCTGTTGTGGCCAGACCTCAAAGAAGTGCTTGTCAATCGTATGGAAGTTGCCAGGCTGTGGGTGTGGGCTGGGGAGTCGCCGGGCGCAGACCCGGCTGCCGTCGGCAGCGCTGCCGGCAGTGGGCTGCTGGGTTTTCTTGGCTTCTGCTTCACCCCCTCCCTGTTGCTATAAATAAGTGAGTGAGCGCCAGGAGAACGTTACAGTTAGCGCAGGAGAGGACATCCTCCGTCTGAGCAGAGATAAGAGCACTGAAGATTAAACGATTGGTCACTATTTTTAAGCGCCTCTCCAAGCTGGGACTGAATTCCCCATCTGGAGCTGTCCTGGCGGCGCAGATACTGCAGCTATCCACGGCATTAAAAATAAACTGGAAGGCATGCTAGCTGAAGCGTTTCATCTTCTGCTGACTTGGAGCAAACGCTGACTTCTCTGATGGAGAAGAAGAGCCTCCGGACACTTTTCTTCTTTCTCAGTCTCCCCTTGGCTTTCACAAAGCAGCAGCTTGGACTCCCGAGTCAGCCCAGCGTCCTGGCTGCTGGCGGCTGTTTGCAGGCGGCAGCTGAGTCACCTGGCTCTGGCTTTCAGTAAATACTGGCAGGGGTGTCTGGCTGCTTGTCACAATCTGATTCATTTTTCTTACCCGTTTTAAAACACTGATGATTGGTGCTTGAGGAATTCTGATCACTTGTGCCCCTGCAGGGCTCAGTGACGAGGCTGTCGAGGTCAGGCTTCCCTCCCCTCACCCCGTGTGCTGCACACGGGCCGCTGCTCCGTGCCGCGCTGTCAGATGGTCTTTGGAGGACAGAGGGAGAGGTTGCAAATACGAGTGGCAAGTTCTGGGTTAGTTTTAAGTAGCTCAGACTAAAGCCTTGACTGACAACCCCCTGCAGTGGCACTTGGTCTGTGACTATAAATATGGCATAGCAGCAAGGCTCAGGGCTTCAGCTGCCTCCTTAGAGCTGACCCTGGGGCAGGAGATGAGGTCCTGCCACTGCAACAACACGCCGAGAGCTTTGCCCCTCGTTTCCCTCCCGCTCTGTCTGTTTCTTTCGCTCCTTCCCCTGCTGGGATTCCTGTCAGCCATGGAGAGGAAGGTCCTGTCAGCCCCACGGCGCGTGGCCGGCGCAAAGGCAGCGAAGTGTTCCCCGCAGCCTTTGGAGCCCGTCTGTAACAGGAGTGTCTTGGAGGACTGGCAGTGCTTGCTCCTCCTCAGGCCCTGACTGACCTCATCCCCTGCGCATTCCAGTGCCAGCCGCTGCGTGCAAACAGCCCTCACCTGTCGCTGTCGCCCTCCCTCTCGCCAGTGGAGCGGGCGACAGAGCTCTCGGGGCTGACGCTGCCCCCACCAGCTCTTCTCACAGTCCTCCGGCCCGTCTAAATTTGGTGAAACCCTCGAGCAGCAGAGAGGCCGTTATCTGAAGCACAGGCAGCTTAAGCCTCTCCAGAGCAGCTGTAGTTTCTCCTCCGGACGCCAGCTGGAGCACTTGTCAGCAAAGCCAGGTCACTGCGAAGCGCGGGCTTGCAGAAAGCCAGGCTGCAACACACCTGCCTAAAAAACCAGACCCCGGGGTGCCCGTCCTGCCCTGGGGCTGCCCCCCGCTGCTGGCCGGGACCCGCAGCCCTGCACAGGAGCCCTTTGCTCTACGGCGCTCGTTGCGGGATCGGAGCGGAAAGTGCTCGCGACAGCACTTCAGGCTGTTGAGCCGGAGCTTCACGAGGCAGGAGCTTTCTGGAATGCAGGAGAGTAATTTTGTGTTCTCTCACGCAGAGACGACTCCGCTGAGGTGGACGTTTACAATCCAGCGAAGAACGAGTGGGATAAAATCCCCGCCATGCTTCAGGTAGGACACTTACAACCCACCAGCTCCCTGCTGCCGTTGAAAATCAGAGTCACGTACCTTTGGAAAGCCAGATGCTCTTGCTTATATGCCCTTGCACTGAAGTGTGTCACAGTCACCTAGAGGGGAAAGCCCCAGATGAGGATCATGCAGCCAAGGGCTGTGCCCAGCGCACAGGAGCTGGGAAGCATCCTGGGGCTTGTTCTGAGCCCCTCCAGGAGAGCGGCTGCAGCAGGGGACCCGACACTTTGTCACCTCCCTCAGTGGGCAGAGTCTCCTCTCTAATGGCTGCACGTACGTTTCATTGTAGGTTCACGTTGGGGGCAGTGTGGCTGTGCTGGGTGGGAAGCTCTACGTCTCCGGTGGCTACGACAACACGTTCGAGCTGTCGGACGTGCTGGAATCCTACGACCCCGAGACGCGGACGTGGAGCGTGGTGGGCCGCCTCCCCGAGCCCATCTTCTGGCACGGCAGCGTCAGCATCTTCCGGCAGTTCATGCCAGAAACCGTGCAGGAGGACGAGGGCGTCACGCTGGACAGCACCATCAGCTTGGACAGGCAGCACCAAGACCTTCACAACCAGAACCTTAACGAGCTTCGTTAGCAGAGGCGGGCGCTGCCCCCGGCGCGACGCGACGTCACCCAGAACCGGTGTTGCTTTGAGAGGAGGCAGAGGCAGACCGGTGCTTGGAAACACAACGTACTGCTGGTAGAGGGAGTGAAAAGTGTGCCTGTTCACAGCTCTGCTGTCCCACAGCCGCTCTCGGGGTGGGAGGGGGAACATCTGCCCAGAGGAGACCGACGCTCTGAGGAGAGCGACTGTGTTGTCACCGCAGCTTGTGGCTGTTGGTCAGACACCTGTCACTGGGAGCTCCCTCACCCCCCAACGCTTCGTCTGACACCAAACTCCTTTCTTCAGTTTCTTTTTCAGGAGGGGTCTGGACCCCGTCTCTGTTTTGTGCCTCGGAGGCAGCCAGACCTCTGGTGCCTCTCTTTCTCTGCGTGATTAGAGGGGAAAGGCCAAGAGCTGGAGGCCTGTCAGGGGTGAGAGGTTGGTAAGAGTGTGGCCTTCCTGCCCCGTCACCATGGTCCTTATTCCCATTCATGGCCTCAGGAGGAACAGGGGACTTGCAGCAGGGATCTTGCTGAGGATGGTTGTGAGGCTTCACCTTCCCCATCACCTGGACTTCAGTTCTTCCTGTATTTTGTTGGGAGTTCTGAAGTTGCAGCATTTAAACTTGTGCAGGTGTTTGCTCTCCAGCCCTTCCTGGCAGAGCACTTTTTCCTTCTGAGAAGTTCTACCTTTATTTATCCGTCTGCTGCGTCCTCGCAGGTAGTTTCACCCCTGATCACCCCGCTGCACCCTCCTCTGAGGGCGAGCAGCGAGTCCCCGCCGAGCCGTGGCGAGGAGCGGCGCACGGAGAGCTGCTGCCTGTGCCAGGGCCGCGTGCTGGCGGCTCGTTTTCATTTGTTCACCATTTCAATGCGCCTGGTTGGCGTTGAACTGCTTCAGGACAAACAGCCTCGCGAGGCAGCGTGTGGGTGCTGCTGGGCTCAGGGCTCTGCGGGGAGGGGCCTGTGGTTTGCAGGACCTGTCGGGGTCTGGGCTCGGTGGACGTGCCACCGAGGTGCGGTGGAGCTGCAGGCGTTAGCCAGAGCGGTGCAGGGTGGGACGTAGATGCTTTAGAGGGTTTTTTTTTAGATTGCTGTTTGGGGTTTGATGTTTTTTTGGCCTAAGATTTGCCTTTATCCTCGCCCAAGTGACCTACCCAGCTGCGGCTGCTCGGCCCCGCCGGCTGCCTGCGCAGTTCCCTGCTGCAGCCGCTCCTGAGCGAGCCAGCAGCCACAGCTCGGCCGGGCCCACGGGAGCATCCTCACAGCCCCACGGTGTGACCCGGGCTGCTGCCTCAGCCGGACGCCTTCGCTTTTCCATCTTCTGCTTGTAACCAGTAGGAAGAAAAATGAATTTTAGGTGACTTCAGGGACAGCAAAGCCCGTGTGCGTGCCTGCACGCCCCGGGTCGAGCCCCAGCGCCGCCGCCGTGTGCCAGGATGCTCTTTGTGCCGCGCAGCCGCAGCCTGGGGACGCGGTTCCTGAGGCCTGGGCTCTTTGCTGGGCCCAGAGCTCTGTCAGTGCCTTGCCAGTGCCGGCAGCAGCGCGCAAGGGCCTCATCCGGGGGCTGCAGCCTCAGCTCCGATCCCTGGCGGTGCTTCCAAGGGCCGGGGCGCAGTGGGGCCCTGGATGGGCAGCTCTGGGGTCCCGGCAGCAGCAGCAGCAGCTCCGGGGTCCCGGCAGCAGCAGCAGCAGCTCTGGGGTCCCGGCAGCAGCTCCAGGGTCCCGGCAGCAGCGGCCTCGTTGGTCCCTGACTGAGCTGTATTTATTTTTTGTAAGGTTGTGTTCAGATCTTGAGTTGGAATTCCATCCTTTGAAACAAAGGCCTTTTCCATTTACAGATGATGTATCTTTGTTCTCAGAGTTTGTTTCTCAGTGTACTTGCAGCAATCAAAATAAACCTGTCACACAAACCTCTGGGTGGCCGCTGAGGGGTCCTGGAGTCAGTTTCTCCTGCCCCGTTCCTCGCCCGGTGCCTTTCCACCCTCACGCTGAGGGGAAGAGGGGACAGGGCTGCAGGGCCTGGGGACCCTCGGTGATCCTTTCCCCGAGAGCACCCAGGAAATGGTGCTCAGCCTCACAGCACCCCTGGACCACCCTGAACCTTCCTCCTGAAAGCAGGAGCTCAGAGGTTACACCCTCAGGGGTGAGAAGGTGCAGGTCATGCTCCCCCTTTATGGGTGAAGACTCGGTGATGAGAAGCTGGACAGGACACGTAGAAACACGGCACAAAGCTGAGAGGAGCCGCCCCTCCAGCCCCAAACACCCACCGGAGGAAGCGACTGACAGGACTCAGACGGAGTCACAGCCCCTCGTGCAGCACAGGAACGTTTATTGACGTGGCCACGCCGAGCAGCTTCGCCTGGTGTTTCTCCACACGCCACCCGGTTCCACCTGCTCCCAGCGTCGTGTCCCTGCCGGCCCCGGGGGCCGCGTGGGGCAGAGGGCAGGGGCAGCCGCGCCGCGGGAGCCGGGCAGGCGGCCCCGGGGCCACGGCGCTACGTGGCACAGTCCTCGGGCATCGCGGCCGTTGCGATGAGCGACTGCTCCATCACGTCTGCCGCGGGGAAGTTCTCGTTGGAGCTGAACCTCTGCACAGGGAGCCCCTCGGGCAGGGCGCTGCGGGCCAGCGACTCCACGATCACGTCAGCAGAGCCCACCTCCGGCTCGGGGGGCGGCTGCAGCGCCACCACCACGGCCTTCTCGTCCTCGATGACCAGGTTCCGCAGCTTGCGCTGGCGGGGGTTGTAGTTCTGCACGCGGTCGTGGATCTCCATGTGGCGCCTCAGGTGAGCCTGCAAGAGGAGGGCGGCACGGCCGCTGCGGGGGCTGCCCGGCTGCCGCGGGGCCCCGCGGCCGGAGGCCTCACCTGCCGCGTGAACTTGTACCCGCACTCGCTGCACTCGAACTTCCTCACGCCCTTGTGCCGGCGCACGTGGACGCGCAGCTGCTCCACGGCTGAGGAGGGAGGGAGGGAGGGAGGGAGAGCCCGCTGGCAGCGGCACCGTGCCACGCCAGCCCACGCCAGGGGGTGGGGAGGGGTCTGCAGGGGCTCCGCGCCCCGGCCGTTACCTTTGAACGTCTTGCCACAGATCTGGCAGAAGTGGGGCCTCCCCTCCTGGTGCCGGCTGGCGATGTGCCTCAGCAGCGGCCCCTTCTCCGTGAAGCGCTGCTCGCAGAACTCGCAGCTGAACGGCCGCTCCCCGGTGTGGGTCCGGTTGTGCTTGTCCAGGCTCGCTGTGGGGCACGGGGAGGGGGAGGACAGGGGCATGTCAGAGGGAGGAAAGCTCTGAAGCTGCCCAGCAGCAGCTGCCGGCCCAGGTAACTGCTGCTGGGGAAAACTCATCACCCTCTCCCAGTTTTGTGCCCAAAGGTACCGGGCCTGCGCCCTCCTCGGCGCTGGCAGGCGTGCGGCTGCGCTGCCCCGGGCAGGAGGTGTCTGTGCAGCACGGCTGCTTCCCGGAGGCCGCGGCACAGCGCTCAGCCCCCAGCCCCGGCCGGTACCTTGCGTGCGGAAGGTCTTGCCGCAGAGGTGGCACTGGAAGGGCTTCTCGCCCGTGTGCGTGCGCAGGTGCATGTTGAGGTTGGCTTTCTGCGTGAAGGCGCGGTGGCAGAACTCGCAGACGTAGGGCCGCTCGTTCCTGCGGGCAGGGAGACGTTACCTGCACCTCTGCCTCTGCCAGCTTCAGCCCCTCGGCTCAGCTGCTGCTCACCCCACGTCCTCGTCATTATGTCCCACAAACATCAGCACTGTGGAAGCCCACAAATGCTGCTCTGCAGCCACTGGCTCCCAAGCCGGAGCCTCCCACCCCTCGGGCGTCACAACCAGCACAGGAAGCAGAACGCTGGCTGGGGACAAGGGTGAAGAGCGGCTGCTGGCACACACTTGCTGCTCCATAGAGCAGGAATGAGCCAGGCTGGTGAGCTCCNACGGCCGCTGCGGGGGCTGCCCGGCTGCCGCGGGGCCCCGCGGCCGGAGGCCTCACCTGCCGCGTGAACTTGTACCCGCACTCGCTGCACTCGAACTTCCTCACGCCCTTGTGCCGGCGCACGTGGACGCGCAGCTGCTCCACGGCTGAGGAGGGAGGGAGGGAGGGAGGGAGAGCCCGCTGGCAGCGGCACCGTGCCACGCCAGCCCACGCCAGGGGGTGGGGAGGGGTCTGCAGGGGCTCCGCGCCCCGGCCGTTACCTTTGAACGTCTTGCCACAGATCTGGCAGAAGTGGGGCCTCCCCTCCTGGTGCCGGCTGGCGATGTGCCTCAGCAGCGGCCCCTTCTCCGTGAAGCGCTGCTCGCAGAACTCGCAGCTGAACGGCCGCTCCCCGGTGTGGGTCCGGTTGTGCTTGTCCAGGCTCGCTGTGGGGCACGGGGAGGGGGAGGACAGGGGCATGTCAGAGGGAGGAAAGCTCTGAAGCTGCCCAGCAGCAGCTGCCGGCCCAGGTAACTGCTGCTGGGGAAAACTCATCACCCTCTCCCAGTTTTGTGCCCAAAGGTACCGGGCCTGCGCCCTCCTCGGCGCTGGCAGGCGTGCGGCTGCGCTGCCCCGGGCAGGAGGTGTCTGTGCAGCACGGCTGCTTCCCGGAGGCCGCGGCACAGCGCTCAGCCCCCAGCCCCGGCCGGTACCTTGCGTGCGGAAGGTCTTGCCGCAGAGGTGGCACTGGAAGGGCTTCTCGCCCGTGTGCGTGCGCAGGTGCATGTTGAGGTTGGCTTTCTGCGTGAAGGCGCGGTGGCAGAACTCGCAGACGTAGGGCCGCTCGTTCCTGCGGGCAGGGAGACGTTACCTGCACCTCTGCCTCTGCCAGCTTCAGCCCCTCGGCTCAGCTGCTGCTCACCCCACGTCCTCGTCATTATGTCCCACAAACATCAGCACTGTGGAAGCCCACAAATGCTGCTCTGCAGCCACTGGCTCCCAAGCCGGAGCCTCCCACCCCTCGGGCGTCACAACCAGCACAGGAAGCAGAACGCTGGCTGGGGACAAGGGTGAAGAGCGGCTGCTGGCACACACTTGCTGCTCCATAGAGCAGGAATGAGCCAGGCTGGTGAGCTCCGGCACCACCTGCGTTGCTGCGTTCACACGCTCAAGGGAAGCGCCAACAGCCTGCCCTCCCTTCGGGAGTGAGCAGAGCAGAGTGCAGTCACGGGCCCTCGGCAGCTTTCTGTCAGAAGCACCTCCGGGAAGGCCTCTTGCTGCCCTCCAGCCAACTCCCCTCGGGAGAAGCGGCAGAGCCAGGAGAGCCAGAGGGACAGAGGGGAGGACGTGGGTACCTGTGCTTGGCCTTGATGTGCATCTGCAGGCCGTTGCGGCTCGAGGCCCTGTGCCCACACTCCTCGCAGACAAACAGCTTCTCTCCGCGGTGCTTGAAGGCCTCGTGCAGCCGCAGCTCTGTCCGAGACAGAAAGCACTTGGAGCAGGTCGAGCACTGCAAGGCCACAGGAGAGCGTGAGGTTAGGCAGCTGGCCCGGCACCGTTCGGCGTGTGCCCACGGCAGCCCCGGCCCCAGCTCCCCCCGGGCACTGCCAGGAGCAGCGACCCGCCTCCAGCACACCAAGGGAGGTGAGACGGCCCCACACACGCTAAATGCTGGTCAGTACTTGGGTCCACCACCCAAAAACAATGCTGAGGGCTGCTCCTGTACTCCAAAAACCTGTTTCCAGCAGCTCTCTAACTGCCCTCCCGGCTCAGCAGAGCCCAGGACACCGGGCTCCATCCTCCCCACAGCCCGGCCGCCTGCGCGCTCTCCCTACCGCGTGCGGCTTCGGCGCCCCGTGCAGCTTGATCATGTGGCTCTGCAGGTCCTTCTTCTGCATGAACTGCTGGGCACACGAGGAGCACTGCAAGACACGAGAGGAGGCTCAGCTTCCAGCTGCCCCCGCGGGCAGCAACGCCGGCGCAGAGCAGAGAGGGACCCTCCGTGGGGCAGGACCCTCCGTGGGGCAGGATGCTCAGTGAGCTGCGTGGGGCAGGGACAGGCTGCTGCTGCGCCCAGGGCCAGAGAGACGCTCTCCCTCACGGCCCTTCACGCCAGCACCGAGCGCCGCTGACCTTGTACGGCATCTCCCCGGTGTGCGACACCATGTGCAGCCGCAGCTCCATGCGCCTCTTGAACGCCTCCTGGCACACCGAGCACGTGAAGACCTGCAAGGGACGAACGGGAGCCGTGGGCTGCCGTGGCCCCGCGGGTGCCACAGCCCAGCACCGTGCAGCGACCCGCGGCCCTGGCTGTGGCGCCTGCGGGGCTGTTTGCCGCGGCAGCTCCCGGCGGTACCTGCTCGGAGCGGTTCATGCAGTTCCTGGCCTCGTGCTCCAGCAGATTCTCTTTCCTGAAGTAGCACTTGCCGCATTTGGAACATTCAAACGGCTTCTCTCCTGTGTGTTTCCTGCGGGAATACAAAGGCAGAACGTCCATCGCCGCCCATCCCGCAGCGGCCACGAGCGCCGGGCCCGGCAGGGGCACAGGCAGGGACGGGGAAGCAGCAGCAGCAGCTTTCACACACCCCCAGCACCGACACTCGGCCTGTGGCGAGGGCTCTGGCGGTGCCCCGGGCGCAGGCGGCCGCAGGCGGGGAGTCGGGCTGCCCAAAGCCTCCCTTGGCGGGGCCGAGGTTCAGCCCTCGCGCGGCAGCCACGTGCAGCTCCTGCCGTGTGCAGGCGCCGCTTTGCGCCCCGTCACCGGCCCCGAGGCTCCGCACAGCCGCGGCTCACGGTGAGAGCCCGGAGCCGTCCTCAGACGAGCCCCTCGGCGCGTTCCTTCTGCACCGAGCGGCTCCGGCGGCCGCTGCCCCTCGGAAGCGTCTTGGAGACGGAGCCCAGCCGCAGCCCGGAGCCCGCCCGGCCCGGGGGCAGCGGGAGCCCCCTTTTCCCTCCCCAGGGGCCGCAGCAGGCGCGGGGCCGCCGGCCTCCGACCCCCCGGCGCGGACGCGAGGGAAGGACGAGTCTGAGCATTTACCTGTTGTGCACTTTCAGGTAATATTTGCTGAGGAAGGTTTTACGGCACGTGGGGCACTGAGCCGGTGCCGCCGCAGCCTTCCCGCTCCCCGCCGGCCCCGAGCTGCCCGGCGCCTGCCCCGGGGGGGGGGGACTCGTGTGGCTCCGCGACACCTCGGGCTGGGGCGCGTTGTCCGGGGCATCCTGCGAGGGAACAGCGCGGGGGGGTCACCGGGCCGCCCCCTCCCATCCTCCCCCCCCCCACTCCCGTCGCTGTCACGCACCGCGGGGCCGCCGGGCTGCGGGG
>WBNH01008564.1:292354-308055 GCA_013401255.1 Urocolius indicus
GGCAGCGCCGTGTGTGTCCCTTGGACGGGTGCGCGCTCACGGCAGCGCGGTGCGTGGCCCTCGGACGGCAGCGGGCGGCAGGCAGGGCCGTGCGTTGCCACTGGAGGGCAGCGCGCTCATCTCAGGGCTGTGCGTGTCCGCCGGACGGGCGCGCGCTCACGGCAGCGCGGTGCGTGGCCCTCGGACGGCAGCGGGCGGCAGGCAGGGCCGTGCGTTGCCACTGGAGGGCAGCGCGCTCATCTCAGGGCTGTGCGTGTCCGCCGGACGGGCGCGCGCTCACGGCAGCGCGGTGCGTGTCCCTCGGATGGGTGCGCGCTCACGGCGGCGCTGGGCGTGTCCCGCGGATGGGTGCGCGCTCACGGCAGCGCTGTGCGTGTCCCGCGGACGGGTGCGCGCTCACAGCAGCGCTGTGTGTGTCCCAAGGGTGGGTGCGCGCTCACGGCAGCGCTCTGTGTGTCCCGAGGGCGGGTGCGCGCTCACGACGGTTCTGTGTGTGTCCCGCAGATGCGCGCGCCAGGGCCATGGCGCGGTTCCCACCCGACGGCGCCGTGGTGCTGCTGCAGCACCTGGACACGCCCGTGACGCGGTTCCTGCTCAGCCACCCGCTGCTGTCGCGCGTCTTCGAGCCGCAGGTGAGCGCAGCCCCGCCGCGGCCCCCGAGCCCCCCGCGCCCGCCCCGCAGCGCCGCGCACGCCGCTCCCTGCGCCTCTCCCTCTCCTCAAGAAAAAGGAGGAGTCCGGCTTCACGCCCGAGGATGCGGTTCTGGCGTCGGTGGGCATCGTGAAGCGCAGCCCCGAGCGCGGGCTGCTGGTGTCGGAGAGCATGTCGGCGGCGCTGGAGGAGCTGATCCAGGCGTGCTGTGGTGAGTGGGCTGCGTGTGGCGAGGTCGGGGGGGTTGGCAGCCTGATGGCCACAGGTCATGAGCTGCTTCGTGAGGCACAGCTCGGGAGCCTGTCCCGGGATGGGCAGTGGCCGGGGACTGTGGTTTCTCCTGGGCAGCGCCGAGGTCGCGCGGCACCTCCAGTACGTTTGTGCCCTTTCTGCCAGACCGGCACTTCCCTGCCTCATCTCAGAACCATTCTGCTGCCTGTTGTAGCAGCTACACAAACACACCCCCCTTACTTAGCCAGCAGCTGCAGCCCGTGTGCTGGGCTGTGGGGCCAGGCCTTGCCTCTCACGTGGGGAGCAGTTTCCCGTTACTCTGCCACACTTCACCTGCTTCCCTTCGGTGAGGTTTTCCTGTGGCGTTAAGGTACATCCCCGTGAGATCACAGGGTCTGCAGGCTGCTCGGGTCTAGTCCTTTCTTTAACAGTGTGGTGTAAGCAGGGCACGGCAGGTACCTGGCAGCACCGGCCCCTCTCAGCGTGCGCTTGTGTTTCCAGCGGAAGATGAAGGTGTCCCCGTGGTGCTGGTGTGTGGCCCCAAGAACATCGGCAAGTCGACGTTCAACAGATACCTCATGAATCTGCTACTGAACCGGTGAGCCCTGCCCCGTGCGCGGGTGGTTGTCTGCTGCGTGGGGTTCGGGGGGAGGGAGCAGCTGCCTGCCAGGATTGGCAGGAAGGCTGTTGTGGCTGGGAGCTGCGTGTCTTGAAAACAAGCAAAGGCTCTGGAGAAACAGACGTTCTTGTCTTGGGCTCCTTTCAGAAGCGCTGAGCGCTGAAACGTTTCCTTTGAAACGCTGGATTGCTGTGTGGGTGCGATGGTCAGCGGGCACCCAGGGCTCAGCCAGGAGCTGGCAGTCGCAAACACGCGGGAGGCTGGCGTGTCTTAGTGGCTGTCAGTCTCGAGTGTCTGGTCTCAGGGTGCCCAGTGTCTGTGGGAGAGGTGACACGCTGCGTGGTGCCACCTCCAGTCGAGGGAAGCAGTTGCTTCCCTTTGAAGCTGGGTGAGTGTGGAGCGCCTGTAACGTGACGTGGAACCGTAGGTGGGCCTTTTGTGTGCCTGACACTGACTCTAGTGAGGGAAGGACGGAGACAAGCGGAGGTTTGACTGTATTCAAGAACTGGGTTTTGGCGGCCTGGAGCAGTCAGACTGTCCCTGCTGAGTTCCAGATCACGTCCTAACGCCCAGGCTTCCTCCCCTGCAGCCTGCCCTCGATTGACTACATGGAGTGTGACATAGGTCAGACCGAGTTCACGCCGCCTGGCTGCGTGTCTCTGAGCAACGTCTCGGAGCCCATCCTTGGTACGTGTCCTGCTGCTGCGGCCGGGAGCCTGTTGCGTTTCCAGAAGGTGCTTTCTGAGCAGGGGGGACGTGGCCGTGTCTGTCAAAGCTGCATGTAGGAAGCTAAACAAAGGCACACGGAGTTTTCCTGACAGAGGCATCTGGCCTCCACGTGACGCTCTCGCCACGAGCTGCGTGGGCCTCGTGTCCCTGCCTTTCCTGTTTTGCAGAGGGGAGAAAGTTGTTTGTACAAGTTGATGTGTTTAGGTAGGAACAGGCTGTGGCGTGTCACAGTGAATTTGCAGCCTGTGAGGTGTAGAAAAGGCTTCTCTGGGGAAAATCTTTCCCAGTTGTTAGCGTCTGTAGGCAAAACTAGTTTGAGAGATACAACGTGGATCCCCGTAGGTCGAGGGCTGTTGTGAGAGAAAACGGAGCCAGCGAAGCTGCTGGTGTCTGTGGTCTCATGGATTTGAGTGGCTGGCTAGAAGGGACAGGCCAGAAGTGTGTGACCAGCGATTTAAAACGAGACAGAAAGCGCCCCAGTCATGCAGAGCTGGGCAGGGAGCCCTGCAGTGCCACGGAGGTGTGGGGAGGGGCAGGCCGTGCAGGGGCTGCCTGCAGAGGTGTCTCTGGGAGGCGTTGCAGGTGCCTCAGGGACAGGACGGGGTCGGTTTGGTTTGCCGAATGCAGCAGGCTCCGGGTGTTGCTTTCCCAGGGCCGCCGTTCACTCACCAGCAGCCGCCGCGTAAGATGGTGTATTACGGGCAGACGAGCTGCGAGCAGGACACGGAGCGCTACCTCGACGTCGTGACGTACGTGTTCAGCTCCTACAAGAAGGAAGTGCCCTTGATCATCAACACCATGGGCTGGGTGAAAGGTAAACGGGGCCAGGGAGCGGTGGGGAGGCAGCGTGGAGGGACAGCAGCGGCCCGGCGTGACCCCACGCTTCTGGGGAGCCCGAAACCGGGCACTGGGGCTGCTCTCCCCTGGCGTCACTCCTCTCCTGCCTGTGGCTCCAGCAACCGTGTTCTCTCTGCTCCCTAAAGGTGAGGGGCTGCTGCTTCTGATCGACGTGATCCGCCTGCTGTCGCCCAGCCACGTCGTGCAGATGGACACATACGGCTGGAAGGCCATGGCCCTGCTCACGGCCGAGCACGTGCACCTCACGCCCGGCCTCCACACCAAGGGCAAGCAGCAGGCCAAGTGCAATCAGCTGGGAGGGAGCGGGGCTGAGGGCTGGAGGTGCCCCGACACGGAGGGGGACGCCTCGGCCCCCCAGTACAAGCTGCTGTACGTGCACCCGGAGTTCCCGCGCGCCGGAGCCGCCGGCGAGGCGTGAGTACCGCACCGAGCGCCGCTTGCGGGGCTGGGGCTGCTGATCCTGCCCACAGCTCGTGGCTTGGGCCTCGAGAGCTCTGTCGAATTGGTCAGAGCTCATTTGGTTTCTCCTGTGGGGCTTATTTTTGGGTGTGTGTTTGGGTTTTCTGGGTGTCTTGTTGGGAGGGGTGATTCAGGGAGGCTTTTCAGCTCGGGAGTGGAAGCAGTGCCCCAAACCCCTTGGAGGTGACACAAACCAAGCTCTTGAGTGGTGAAGCAGGATTGGTGCGTGGAGCGGTGGGGGATGGGGTGAGGGGTGTCTGTGGGCTGTGCTGCCCTCCCCCCTGACCGTGAGTGTCGTTGCAGGCGGGTGCACAGCATCATCCTGCAAGACATGTCCATCCTGGGCTACCTGGGGCAGCTGCAGGACCCGGACGTGGGGGCCTTGCTTCCACTGCACAGCCTCGTCCCCTACCAGGTAAAGGAGCGGGCTGGAGAGGCTGGGAGGTGCTGCAGAGCTGCCCACAGGAGCTGGCACTTGTGCCTGCAGAAAGCTGTGTCTGGGAGCCAGGAGCCGTGGCGTTGGCTGCCGAGCTGGTGCCAGTCGGCAGCGTGGGCTGGAGCTCTCGGGTCCCTGTGCTTGGGGTTGGTTCTGAGCTCGCAGTGGGTCAACGTCAGGCCCGTGAACGTGTTTTTTTCCCCTTCTCCTGCGCCGCAGGTGCCATTCAGCGCTGTCGCCCTGCGGGTGATTCACACGGACGTCGCTCCCACCAACATCATGTACGCGGTGAACGCCAGCTGGGTCGGGCTGTGCCGCATCCCCGACCAGGTCAGGGCCCAGGGCGACGGGCCCGTGCTGCTCACACAGACCCCGCTCTGCGACTGCCTGGGCTTCGGTGAGCACGGGGCTGGTGCTGGGACGGGGCTGGGACCGAGAACAACCCCGTGATCGCCTTTAGGAGCTGTCTCAGGCCCTGTGCCCCCGTCACAGCTGTGGGGTGCTGCTGCCTGCTGCAGCCGCTCTTGCTCTCCCCTGGCAGGACACTTCTCTTGCTCTCTGGATTCACGTTCTCTAAAGCAGGTTGCATGTGGCTTATGCAAAACTGCTTCAGCTGTCTGTCCCTTTCCTGCCACGACTTGGTTTAATGTCTGAGTTCTGCCTTGGAGCCCGGTGCTGAGCTCGTGGCTTCGGCAGGACAGGGGTACAGGGTGTGGGGAGTTTGTCTGTTGGCCTGTACACCAAGACACCTTCTCGAGACGTGTATCAGATCATTCTGGTGTGTTCTGGAGGAGCTGTTACCCGAGGAAGCTCTGTCTGCGTGTGCTACTGCAGCTCGGACTGGACACTGGTGTTTCCCCACAGGAATTGTGCGAGGGGTTGACATGGAGAAGAAGCTTTACCACGTGCTGACCCCGGTGCCTCCGGAGAGCCTGCGGCTGGTGAACTGCCTGCTGCTTGGAAACGTTGCCATCCCCAACTGCGTCCTCATGGGCCAGGTAGGAGCAGCGGGGGCAGGGGACGGGAGCTGGCGGAGCTCGGGGCTGCCGGGTGTGCTCGTTGCTTGTGCTTGTTGCGGAAGCTGGTGCCTGCCTGGGCGCTGTCAGATGGTTATCTCTCGGGGAAACAGTCCTTAGGGGCAGAAACCAGGCAGAGGACAGCGTTCTTGTCGTGTTTCGGATGCCAGGTCGGGCAGGGCTCTGTGTTGTGGCTTGCTCCTGTGCACCCCTCAGCTCTGTGCAGGGAAGCAAAGGGCCTCCTGCCGCCTTCAAGACACGAATTCTTGAGGTTGTTCCTGGGGTTTTTTTCCTCTTTCCAGCAGGGAATTGAGGGCGAGATCCCCTATGTCACATCTGATTACAACTACGGCATCCTGGGCTCGGGGAGGCTGAGGAAGAAGCATTTCAAGAAGAGAAAGTGCGATTACATCTGAAACCCTGGAACAGGGGTGTTGTGTTGGGGGGGGGGGTGAGCAGGAGTGTGCCTGGGGCTGCCCCCGAGCTGGGGCCCTGCGTGTGCAGCTGCTGCTGCTGCTGCTCCTCCCCTTTCCATAACGTTTTTTACTTTCCATTTGTAATGGAGTGTTTTGTAATAAATGCCTGTTGCAAACGCTGATGTGCTGTGGTTTGAGCCTCTTCCTCAGCCCGCAGGGGCCTGGCCCTGGCCGCTGCCAGCCCCCTGTGGTGCCGGGGGCAGCTGTGCCGGCGCTTGTCGGGGGCCTGAGAGCGATGGCATCAGCCTGTGCCAGGCTGCTCGGGGCAGAGCTGGTGCTGGTGAGTCTCCCTGGCTCTGGCTGCAGGGGAGGAGGGAGCGAGTCCCAATCCCTCCCTGTCTGCAGGGGGTGGCTGCCAGGGTCAGGGCTGGAGCAGAGCTGTGAGGGGCAGCAGCAGCAGTGCCGTGTTTAAAGAGTTAAAGCTTTAACTTAATCCAGGCGTGATTATCTCCATCTGGCAAGAGGGTGGGAAAGGTGGGACAGGGGCATTGAGGCGGCTGCAATGGCACCGACAGCCCCTGCAGCTGAGCGGCCACCGGCCTGGGCCCTGGTGTGTTCCCCAGCGTGGCCCTGGCCCAGCCCCGCGTGCTGCCGGGGAGGAGTGAGGGGCTGCTGTGTGTGCTGAGCCTTCAGCCACTGCTGTTGGACCCTGCCGGGAGGGTTCCAGCCCTGTGTGTGAGTCCTGCCAGGGGGAGCGCGGCGGCAGCGTGGCCGTGGCTCTGGCAGCAGCAGGGCCGTGGCTTTGGCACGCAGAGCTCGGTGCAGCGTCCTGCTGGTGAGCGTGGGGGCACTCGGAGGGACGGAAAATGGGATGCTTGGCAGTAGAAATAGGGAAGAGGATCTGTCCATCGGCATTTGCAGCAGCCATTTGTGGTTGGTTTCTGGTTTGTTTCTGGCTGCCTTTTCTGTCAATTGAAGCAACACCCCCAGGGGCAGCACGTGCAGGGGTGGGAGGAGGTGCTGTTGGTGCTGTTGGTGCTTGAGTGACGAGGTGCTGCACCAGGCCTGGCCTTGCCCCTGCTCCAGGGAGGGGTTGCAGAGGCAGCACGGGCCCAGCCTTGCTGCCTCGGTGGGTTTTGGGCCCTGTGCGGTGCTTTGCCCTTTGTTTGGCTTCGGCGCTGGGGACGGCCCCCCTGCAGCCCCCCGCCGGTGCCCAGGCCGGCCGGGGGCCGCGGCTGTGGGAGCATTCCAGCCATGTGCCGCGGCACAGCCCCCTCCACGCCGATTCTTTGCATCACAAGCGCCTTGTGTCCGCCACCGAGCGTCTTCCAGGGACGGCGGGAAGTGAAATTCGTGCAATGTCTGTGGGAGGCTGAAGAAAGGCCCTTTGTGTGCCCCCCGCGCGGGCGCTGGGCAGCCTCCAGCAGCCCCTGTGCCGCGGGGCTGCGGCCGCCGGCCTCAATGCGCCGCTTGTCCCGGCACCGCGCTTCCAGCCGGAGCCCGGCTGCCCCGGGCAGTGCCGCGGCGGCCCCGGCGGGGTGGGCACGGCTCAGGGGCCGCGGCTGCCACCCAGCATGTTCCTGTACTGGAGGAAGCGAGGTGCCTACGAGCTGGAGGCTCTGCCCGCCGGGCTGGCGGGGCTGGAGTGCGGTGCGGTCGAACGCTTCTCGTGGAGCTCCAGCCTGGACGTCAGCGACGAGCTCAGGGGTAGGTGGCTGCGGGGGGCTTGGCCAGCAACCTCCAGCCCCGGCAGCGAAGGTGTGGGGCTGGGAGAAGCCTGTCCGGAGCGGGGATGCTGCAGGTGCAGCCGGGGAGCTCCAGCAGCTGCCCAGTGCCACTGGCACCTCTCCCTGCCAGCTCCGGCACCTGAGGCACGGTGCCGGTTCCAGACTCGTGTGAGGCCACGGGCAGAGCCGGGTATGGTACCGCAGCCGGCAGCAGCAGCAGTGAGTGACCGGCGGGGATGGGAGCTGGGGGCAGGATCCTCTCTCCAGCCCCCGAAGGGTCTGGTGGGGACTTGGTCTCCCTCTTGCCTCAGACAGAAACTGAGCTGTGGCTCCTGGCACCCCGGCACCCCGGCAGCCCGCCCGGGGCGGGACTTGGCCGTGGCCGTGCTGGGGCCGTGGTGTGGGGCAGGTCCCGGCAGCACCGGCCGCTTGATGTGGGGCAGGTCCCGGTGGGTCTGGAAAAACCTTCCCCGGGTGCGTGGCAGAATTGCTGGTTCGTTTCTGTTACTATTCGCGATAGGTCAAGTGAAACGGCGTCGGGGGTCGGGGCCGGCGCAGCCCGGGAGCTGCGGGGTGGAAGCAGGACAGAGCCCCATTGTGCTGTGCCGCGGGGGCAGCTCTGGCCCCGGCTCTGGCCCTGGGGGCTGTGCCGAGCCCTGCCCGGCCGCTCCTGCGCTGTCCTGCAGCCGGGCTGGGGCTGGGGCTGCCTTCGCCCCCCATCTGCTCCCCCGGCCCGGGCAGAAGCTGCAGCTTCTCGGCGCTGCCCCCCAAGGCCGTTTCCCGCAGGCTGAGCCTAAGCTGAGCCCTGGCCCCGGTCCCGCTCGGGGCAGCGCGGGTGCAGCTTGTGTTGGCACAAGGGATGGAGAGGGAGCGGCACGGCGGGGGAGCCCCAGAGCCTGCCCCGTGCTGCCCGGGTTCCCCACGGCCCCCGGCACTGCCCGGGCTCCCCACGGCCCTCGGCACTGCACAGGCTCCCCACGGCCCCCAGCACTGCCCGGGCTCCCCACGGCCCTCGGCACTGCCCAGGCTCCCCACGGCCCCCAGCACTGCCCCTGCCCCCCTGCCCGCAGGGGCTGCTCTGCGGGAGGGGGCTGGTGCTGCCCCTTTGCCGACAGCCAGCCGGGGCTGTTATTTTTAAACGATTAGATGCGACACAGAGCAAAAGCCTTCGAAATAGGATTTGTTCTCAAGGCCGATTTGACTTGTCAAAGCTTTAACGTGGCTCCTAAGCCCCTTTGGGGGCCGGCAAGGGGCAGATTGGGCGCCGCTGCTGCAGCCCCGGGGGAGCGGGGACTGATCCACATCCCGACCGCGCAGCTCGGGGCGCTGGACAGGAGCTGCCAGGCCCTGGTGCCCCGGGCTCGGCTGAGCTCCTAAAGGCAGGGTTTGTGGTGCAGGAGGCTGTGTGGGCGCGGGCAGGGCTGGGAGCGGGGCTGCAGGGGCTCACGGCGCTCCCCGGCACTCACCCCGCTCGCTCTGTCCCGCAGCTGAGTCGTGCCTGCCGGAGCAGACGGTGCTGTGCTGCCAGAACCCCGACTGCGACGGCGAGCGGAGGGCGGCCAAGGTGGGTCCCGCGGGGCGAGGGGCAACGCCGGGCAGCCGCTGCCGGTCTCGTGGGGGAGAAGTGGTGGTGGGTGGCTGTGCCGGACTTGCCGCTCCCCAGAGCCCCCCCGGTGTGGGCAGTAGCCCCCTGCCAGCCGTGCCCCTGGCAAACGCAGGCCACGTTCTGTGGTGGCATTTTGTGGTGTGGCTGTGGCCCCTTTCCTCTAGCTGGTCAGATCCAGGCTCACTCGCTCCAGCCCCTCTGTCCCTCGCTCACAGATGTGCTGCCAGAGCAGATTCGGGGTCCCTCCTCCCCACGGGCTGTCCGGGTGCAGTGTTGGGCTGGACCCACGGGCCAGCTGCCAATGTGGCCCCGGGGCCTCGCGTCCTGGCACAGCCCTGGGGCTTCCCCTGGGCAAGTGCTGGCCGAGGTCACAGCCCGGCGCCCGCTGCCCGTCCCGCAGGTGCCACCCCGGCCGCAGTGGTGTTGGGCTGTGGCCGGGCGCATGAGGCATCCCAGCCAGAGCTGGCTCGTCTCCAGGGCTGCCTCGCGGCCCAGGGCAGGACACTGGTGGGTGCCAGGGTGGTGGGTGCTGCGGAGGGACGGGCAGCCCCTCGGGGAGCACGCGGGTGGTGGCACCGCGTCAGCTCTGACCTCAGCAGCGCTGCGAGGAAGGACGGCAGGAAGCGGGGGCGGCCGGAGCTGCACGGGCTGCAGCTTCCTCCCTGCAGCGGCACGGGGCTGTGCAGGCAGGCCCCGGCACCGCTCGCTCCTCCCGCAGCCCCCGCAGCTCCCGCAGCCCTGGGCGCTCGCACGGGGCTGGGGACGTGCCGGCGGTGCAGCGGGGCTGCTGGCAGCGGCCAGGGGCACCGTGGTCCCCGGGCGCCGGGCCAGCAGGAGCCCCCGGTGAGGTGGGCGCTGGTTGGGGTCACGGTGCTGGGGGCCCAGTGGGGAGTTTAAAAATAACCCGCTGTGAATGCCCGGCGGGGCCGGGGCCGCGGCCACGGCCGCACACAATGGGAGGAAACGCGCCGGCCTGGAGCATTGTTCTGCCACAGACGTTGGCTTCCTCCATCCTGCTGTGGGGATGCGGCTCGCGCCGGCACAAAGGGGCTGCGGCGTGGGGCTGCGGCCTCCCCGGCACCCGCGAGGTGCTGGTGGCACCGGCACAGGTGTCCCCTGCCCCGTCCTGTGCCCAGGCACGTGCAGCCTTCCTGGGGCCCCTGCTAAGCGCAGCGAGGGGGGAAGGGGCTCTGCCGCTGCCTCGGGGCCACATCCTGCTCTTGCTGTGTCCCCCACACGCGCTCTGGCCTCACTATTGCCCATGAGTGTCGCGCTGCAGCAGCTGGGGTTGGGACAGGGGGGTCCCTGCTGCTCATGGCGCTGCCCATCCCTTGGCTGGTGCTGCAGCCGCCAGCCCCGGCGGTGCCCAGCTCACTCGTGTGCCCGTAGGTATGTCACCACGTCGAGTGCCGGCAGCTGAGCCACAGCGGCCCCCTCAGCCTGTGTGAGCTCTGCGACAGCCGCCTCCATGGCAACATGCACTTTGATGGCCACATCCGCTTCGACCTGCCCCCGCCAGGTGAGCCGGGCGGCACGCACCGGCACCGGCACCGCGGCTCCGGCAGCTCCGCGCCAGCGGGATGGGAAGGGGCTGCAGCACAGGGATGGGAGCGGGGTGCTGGGGGTGCCCGCACAGCCCACTTGATGCCCGTTTGCAGGTTCCATCCTGGCCCGCAACATGTCGACACGCTCGTGCCCGCCGCGCACCAGCCCGGCTTCCGACGTGGAGGAGGAGGAGGAGGAGGGTCCGGCAGGGAGCAGAGGGTGAGCCCCCAGCCCCGCTCGTCCCCTCCATGCCGCAGCCCCTGGCTGCCCCTCACCTGCCCGCCCTGTGCCCGCAGGGAGCGGCGGAGCTCGGCGCTGAAGCTGCCCAAGAAGAAGGCTCGGCGCAGGCACACGGACGTAAGGCCCCGGCCCCTGTCCCCGGGCGCGGCGGGGGGCAGGGACCCCCGGGCCCTCAGCCGCCGCGTCCCCGCAGGACCCCAGCAAGGAGTGCTTCACGCTGAAGTTTGACCTCGGCGTCGACACGGAGGCCGAGATCGTGCCGGCCGCGAAGAAGAAGTCGCTGGGGTGAGTGCGCGGGGGCTGGGCAGGGGCACGGCCGCGGGGACACCCCGGACACCGGCGTGGGCTCCCGTCCCCGCAGGGAAGTGCTGCTGCCGGTGCTGGAGAGGAGGGCGATCGAGCCGGGCAAGGTGCACGTCTACCTGGACCAGTCGCACACGCCGCTGTCGCTGCAGTTCGAGGCGTTTCGCTTCGGGGGGCACTTCCTGCGGGTGAAAGGTGCGGCGGGGCCGGGGGAGGCTGAGCCCCACGCGGCTGCGCGCCGGCGCTGACCCCCGGCCCCCCACAGCCAGGCCCGGCGAGGAGGTGAAGGTGGAGCAGGCGACGCGGGACGCCAGGGTGCCCAACCTGCCCGTCCCACCCCCCGACAGCACCGCCGCGCTCCTCAGGCCGGCGCTGGAGCTGGTGCCGGGATGCCGGGAGGGTGCCGACAGCCTGGTGAGTGCCAGGGGGAGGAAGGCGGGGGGAGTTGTGGGGCAGGAGATCTCCCTGTGGCTGTGACACAACATCTCCTGGATGGCCTTGTGTGTTGTGGGCTGAAGATCCCTCTGGAGTCAGTTTGGTGGCTGGCTGTGCCGTGCCGGCTGTGATGTGATGGCACTGTGCAGGCACTGCTCTGTGCCAGCGTGGCCACTCGGTCAATGGCACCAGCCCTGCAGCTGTGCCGTGCACAGGCTGGCACCCGAGCAAAGGCAAACAGCAGCTCTGGGGGCCCCGGCAGCGGCAGCCTCTGGGTGGCAGCCCGGCCCGTGGCTCGCCCTGCCGCCAGCCCTGCTCTGCCGCGGCACCTGGCAGCTCGGTCCTGCCCCGTGGACCCTGGCCCCAGATAAGGCGTGAGGCCGGGCTAGCTGCAGTGCCTGCGGGGAAGCGGCGCTGGCTGGGCCGGTGTTGGCCCCACGCTGGCAGCACCAGAGAATGGGAAGCTGGCGGCGTGGCCGGGGCTGGTGGCCGCCCGCATCCAGCACTACGACGTCTGGCTGCGGGAGCAGCACGGTGCCCGTGCGGCTGCGGCACCAGCGGGCAACCAGCCACCCCTGCCGGGCTCTCGGCCCCGACTGCCTTCCCGGGGCCATGGGGCTGGCAGCTGTCAGGGCGCCGGAGGCCGTGGGGGCTCGGTGAGTACCAGGGCCGGTGCCCAGGGCCGTGGCAAGGCGTGTGGCTGTGCTGGCGGCGGTGGCTGCAGCCCGGTGACAGGCGGGCAGCCGGGGCCCTGCTGCCGTTCGTGTCGGGTGGGGAGGTGGCAGCAGCCGCATCGTGGCAGGGTCGGGGCCTCGGGGCGGCAGCCGGTGCGGCGGTGCCGGGCTGGCAGCGGCCGCTTGGCCGTGCCCCAGCTCTCACGGCTGCCCGGGGGGCTTTGATCTCCGCCGTGAATTGTTGGGCTCTGGTTTGCTTATCTGGCCAGGAGGGAAATTAGTTTTTCAGCGCTGGCCCCACCTCCTTTTGTTTCGGAGGAGCCCGGCTGCAGCCTGCCGGGCTCCGGCCCTGGGTCTGAGCCGGGCGAGCGGCTGGGCGAGCGGCTGTGCCGGTGCTGGCCCCGCGGGATGCCCTGAGCCCTCGCGCTGCCGGGGAGCGCGGGGCCCATGTCCTGGGATGGAGGTAGGCAGGTCAGTGCGGGCAGGTCAGTGTGGGCAGGTCACTGCGGGCAGGTCAGTGCGGCCAGGTCAGTGCGGCCAGGGCACTGTGGCCGGGTCTCGCTGCCCGCGGTGCCGTCCCAGCGTCTGTCTGTGCCACAGCTGCCATAGGGCAGCCCCGCTGCAGCCTCGTGCTGTGCCGCCGTGCCCGTGCTGGTGGTGCACGGTGCCGGGCGCTGACCCCGGGGGCACCGGCTGTCCCCACCACAGGCTCCGGGACGGCGCAGGAAGAACATGACGGAGTTCCTGGGAGACAGCAGCATCCCCAGCCCTGAGCCGGCCCCGCTCGGCGGCGGCTCCCTGCCCGCCAACGGCACCGACACCTGGAAGAACCGGGCTGCCAGTCGCTTCAGCGGCTTGTTCGGCTCCAGCACCAGCGCCGGCACCTTCGGGCGGGTATGTGGGACGGGGCGCGGGGAGGGCCACGGTCCCTGCCTGTGGCTGGGATGGGGGGCTGGCATTGACCCCTCTGGGGCTTGAGACCCCCCTCCCCCGGCTTGGGGGTGGGCACAGGGGTGTGTGGCACATCCCCACCAGCCCCCTGCCCAGCGCTGTCCCCCACGCTCGGCAGGAGAGCGAGAAGCTGGAGCAGCTGGTGAGCAGGCTGCACATCTACGGCACCTTCGGGCTGCCCAAGATGCCGCCTCAGCTCCGCTTCGACCGCGACTCCTGGGAGGAGGACGGGGACGAGGCCGGGCTGGCGCTGGAGGACAGCTGGCAGCAGATCATCCGGGGCGCAGAGGTGGGGCCGGGGCTGGGGCTGGGGCCGGGGCGGCGCGGGGCTGCTGCCAGCGCGGTGCTGACGCGCGGCCCTGCAGGACCTGTCCCGCCGGCAGTGCCACCAGCAGGAAGCCATCTGGGAGCTGCTGCACACCGAGGCCACCTACATCCGCAAGCTCAAAGTCATCACCGACGTGAGTGCCGGCGCCAGCCGCGCCGTGCCGGGGCTGGGGGCTGCGGCTGCCCCCCACTCACTCCCCGCTCTGTCCCCACAGCTCTTCCTGTGCTGCCTGCTGAACCTGCAGGAGTCGGGGCTGCTGTGCGAGGTGAGAGCTGCAGGGCCAGGGACCCCCGGGCTGGGGTCAGCCGGGGCGGGCGCCGTCCTGGCACTGCTGCCTCGCTCTCCCGCAGGTGGACGCCGAGAGGCTCTTCGGCAACATCGGGGAGATCATCCGGCTGCACCGCGAGCTGTGGCGCAGCGTCATGGCCCCGGTGCTGGCCAAGGCGCGCCGGACCGGGGCCCTGCTCGACCCCGTGGACTTCCTTGACGGCTTCAAGATGGTGAGTGGGGGCCCCGTGACGCGGGGGTGCCGCGCCGTGCCTCGCGCCGCGGTGACCACCCCGTGTCCCCCAGTTCGGGTCCCTCTTCAAGCCCTACGTGCGGTACTGCATGGAGGAGGAGGGCTGCATGGAGTACATGCGGGCGCTGCTGCGGGACAGCGAGCTCTTCCGCACCTACGTGACGGTAAGGGCAGCGCGGGGGCGGCGCCGGGGCCGCGGCCGCTGCCAGGGCTGACGCCTGTGTGCCGCAGTGGGCAGAGAAGCACGAGCAGTGCAGCCGCCTGAAGCTCAGCGACATGCTGGTGAAGCCCCACCAGCGCCTCACCAAGTACCCGCTGCTGCTCAAGTCCGTGCTGAAGAAGACAGACGACCCCCGCGCCCGCGACGCCATCACCGCCATGGTAAGGAGCCGTGGCAGGGCGCGGCGCGGGCCGGTTCCCCCAGCACCGCCAACCCCTCCTGCCCCGGCACAGGTCGGCTCCGTCGAGCGCTTCATCAACAACGTGAACTCGCGGATGCGGCAGCGGCAGGAGCAGCAGCGCTTGGCCGCCATCCTCAGCCGCATCGACGCCTACGAGGTGGTGGAGGGCGGCTCGGATGAGGTGGACAAGGTAGGCTGGACACGGCAGGGCTGCCCCGCGTGCCACCCCCTGCGCTGCCACGCTGCTTAATGCCACCTCGCGCCACGCCGTGCCGCCCTGTGCCATACTGTGCTGTGCCAATCCACGCTACTCCCTGCCATGCCACGCCAAGCCACCCCCTGCCATGCTAAGCCACCCTGTGCCGCCCCGTGCCGTGCCCGGCGCTGACGCCGGCGCCTCCCAGCAGCTGCTGAAGGAGTTCCTGCGGCTGGACCTGACGGCGCCCATCCCCGGCACGTCGGCAGAGGACACGCGGCAGCTGCTGCTCGAGGGCAGCCTGCGCATGCGGGAAGGTAAAGACGGCAAGGTGAGGAGCGGGAGGACGGAGCCTCGGCGCCGGCCCTGCCCCCGGCCCCGCTGCCGCGCCCGACCGTGCCCACCGCCCCACTCTCACCCCCAGATGGACGTCTACTGCTTCCTCTTCACCGACCTCTTCCTCATTACCAAGCCCCTCAAGAAGGCTGAGCGCACCAAGGTGGTCCGGCAGCCCTTGCTGGTGGACAAGGTGGTCTGCCGGGAGCTCAGGGACCCGGGTGAGCGTCGGTGGGGGGCACGGGGGGCTGAGGGGGGTCCCTGCCAGCGGCTGATGGCCCAGTGCCCACAGGCTCCTTCGTCCTCATCTACCTGAACGAGCTGGGGAGCGCCGTGGCCGCCTACACGTTCCAGGCCAGCGGGCAGTCGCTGTGCCGCAGCTGGGTCGAGGCGGTGCGCAATGCCCAGGTGAGGGGCACGGGGCCGTGGGAGGGGACCCGCGGGCACCCGGTGCCCCTCTGACGCTTCCCCCTCCCCAGAACCTGCTGCAGCGGCTGCGGCAGCGCCGGCGCCTGCAGGAGGAGGAGGAGGAGGAGGACGGCGACAGCGACGCCTCAGCCACCAGCTCACCCACCGTCCTGCGCCGCGGCAGCGCCAGCCCAGACTCGCAGCAGTGGTAGGGAGCGGGAGGGGACCCCGCGCAGCCCCGGCCGGGCGCAGCCCCCTCCTCACCCTCCTGCCCCTGCAGCCCCTCGGACAGCTCCACTGAGACCCTCGCGGTGGCGGCGGTGGACGGCGGCGAGGAGCTCTCCTCTCCAGACTGGGACGCGGGGCCCTTCAGCTCGACCTCCGACGGCTCCTCCATCGGCACCGGCACCTCCGCCGAGACCCCCGCGCGGGACCTGCCGGCGGGCGCCCTGCCCGTGCCCCTGCCCCACGGCGCAGCCTCCCCGGCCGGCGGCTGCCGCTCGTCCTCCATCGACAGCGCCTACGGCACCCTCTCGCCCAACTCCCTGCGGGACTTCGGCCAGCAGCCCGAGGGGGTGGCCGAGGAGGAGCGGGAGCCCCCCCCAGCCCCTCGCCC
>WBNH01008564.1:308630-319292 GCA_013401255.1 Urocolius indicus
CCGCCTGCGCCGCCGGACGCCCGTGCAGCTCCTGCCCTGCCCGGACAGGGTGCTCAAGTCCAAGTCGGAGGCCTGCCTGCCCCAGCTCCTGCCGCCCCTCAGCCAGAGCCACAGCCTCTCTGACCTTTGTGCTGGGCCCCCCGGGACTGGCCGGGCCGACAGCCCCCCACCTGCCCCCGGCAGCAGTGGCAGCTCCACCTCCGAGCTCTCGGAGCCGGAGGAGCCGACGCAGAACCCGACGCAGAACCCGACGCAGATCTCGGCGCAGAACCCGGCGCAGAACCCGTCATCGCTCCCGCGGCAGCTCGGTCGCGACCCCCCGCCCGCTGCCCGCCGGACCCTCTCGGACCCGCAGCCGGCACAGCACCGCAAGCTGACGCTGGCGCAGCTCCACCGCCTCCGGACCACGCTGCTGCTCAACTCCACGCTGACGGCCTCGTAAGTGCCACTCGCCGCCACTCCTGGGACGTGCTCCGGCCCGGGGCTGCTCCAGGCGCTGAGAGCGGCTCTTCCCCGCTCTGTGTCCCGCAGGGAGGTCTGAGAGCCGCCGGGACGGACGGACAGACGGACGTGAGGCCCCACCGCAGAGCTGCTCCTGCTGCTGACCGTAGCGTAACGCCGGGGCGGGCGGGGGATGCCGCTCGCTGGGGACACGGGTGGGGATGCGGGACGTGCCCCGGGCTTGGGCGCTCCCCGGAGCGAGGACGGACACGGCCCGGGGCTGCAGCTGAGCCCTCGTCCAGGGATGAGGGGTGGCAGCTGGGACCCAGCTGCCCTGTGGTGTCGGGCAGGGGGACGCAGGGGGGTGCAGGGTCCATGGGGTGAGGAAGGGACGATGATGTTGGCGGGAGTGAGTGGGGAAGGTGCTGAGAGGGATGTGGCACCCGTGGGATGGTGCTGTGGGCAGCGTGGGGAGGAGGCTGGGGCTGGTGGCCAGAGCTGATGGTGCTGGGCTAGGCCGGGGCGGGGGGTGGCCCCGGGGCCTGGCCAGGGCAGGGTTTGCCCTGTGGGGTGGGATGAGCGGCAGCAGACAGCGGGGCCGGAGCGTGGGAGCCGTGGCGGAACGTGGTGGCAGCCGGAGCGCTGGTTGCCGTCCTGTGCCGGGCTGTGCTCCGCGTGCCAGCATTAAACCCACCCGGTGCACGCTTGTGCCGCCTTTGCCTCTCCTTCCCTGCGACGGCACCGGCCAAGGCCATGGCACGGCCAGGGCAGCCCCGGGCCAGGCACCGTGGCGAGGCCGGGAGCAGCTCCAGCCTGGGGGAGATGGAGCCCCGGGGCGGGGGTCGGTGCTGCTGCCCCCAGCCGCAGCCGCAGCCGCAGCGGGGGGGTGCCGCGGGTGTCCCGCGCAGAGGCGGTGCAGGGCCGTCCCGTCATGTGGGTTTGCAGCCCCTGGACTCGCTTCCAAAAAAGCATTTCCTCCGCCGGCGGTTGGGTGTAAAAGGCTGCGCGGGGCGGGCCGGGGCTCACTCGGCTCACCACGCGTCACGGGTGGCAGCGACGGGGGAGCGGGGCAGCCTGCGCGGGTGCTGAGCGGCCCCCCAGCCCCGGCATGAGCCCCCGGCATCGCCCGCAAGGATGAAGCGCTGCTGCCCGGGGGCGATTTGGGTGAGTGTGGCGGTGCCGAGGTCCTGCCAGCCCCTGACACCAGCGATGGGGGGGGGAGGGGAGTGGGACAAACTCAGTTCCAAGCGATGCCGAATCATCTGCCCCCCCCCGACTGAGCGCCTGGGGCCGGGGTCTGCCCGGCTCCAGCACCCGCGGTGTGGCACAGCCGCAGGGGCTGCGGGCACGGCTGTGGCACGGCCGCNGGACGCGGGGCTGGGGTCCCGCTGCCCGTGCAGCCGGCGCCGGGGCGCCCGGTCCCGTTCGGTCCCGTTCGGTCCCGTTTGGTCCCGGTCCCGTTCGGTCCCGTTCGGTCCCGGTCCCGGGCGCTGACTCAGCCGTGCCGCCGCTCCGGGGCCGGGGCGGCCGGGGCACAGTTTCCAACCCCCCCCGGCCCCCGGGTTTCATCGAGGGGATGATTCAGCCGCTGTAATCGGGGCCATCGGGGCCNGCAGCGGGGGGGTGCCGCGGGTGTCCCGCGCAGAGGCGGTGCAGGGCCGTCCCGTCATGTGGGTTTGCAACCCCTGGACTCGCTTCCAAAAAAGCATTTCCTCCGCCGGCGGTTGGGTGTAAAAGGCTGCGCGGGGCGGGCCGGGGCTCACTCGGCTCACCACGCGTCACGGGTGGCAGCGACGGGGGAGCGGGGCAGCCTGCGCGGGTGCTGAGCGGCCCCCCAGCCCCGGCATGAGCCCCCGGCATCGCCCGCAAGGATGAAGCGCTGCTGCCCGGGGGCGATTTGGGTGAGTGTGGCGGTGCCGAGGTCCTGCCAGCCCCTGACACCAGCGATGGGGGGGGGAGGGGAGTGGGACAAACTCAGTTCCAAGCGATGCCGAATCATCTGCCCCCCCCCGACTGAGCGCCTGGGGCCGGGGTCTGCCCGGCTCCAGCACCCGCGGTGTGGCACAGCCGCAGGGGCTGCGGGCACGGCTGTGGCACGGCCGCGGCGCCCGGGGGCTGCAGGCGGGACGGTGCCGCGGGGAAAGGAGCGGCGGCTGCCGGGGCCGTCCCGTCCGGGCCGTCCCGTCGGGGCCGGGGCCGCGTTCCGGGCAGGGCAGTGCCGGAGCGGCGAAGGAGCGGCGGGGGGGGGGGGGGGNGGGGCGGCGGGGGGGGGGGGGGGGACGGACAGGGACGCGGGGCTGGGGTCCCGCTGCCCGTGCAGCCGGCGCCGGGGCGCCCGGTCCCGTTCGGTCCCGTTCGGTCCCGTTTGGTCCCGGTCCCGTTCGGTCCCGTTCGGTCCCGGTCCCGGGCGCTGACTCAGCCGTGCCGCCGCTCCGGGGCCGGGGCGGCCGGGGCACAGTTTCCAACCCCCCCCGGCCCCCGGGTTTCATCGAGGGGATGATTCAGCCGCTGTAATCGGGGCCATCGGGGCCGGGAACTCCAGCTCCTGGCGAGGAATCCCCTGGCCGTGTGCCCGCTGCCGGCGCTGCCCGGGGGCTCCCCTGGGCGCAGCTCCCGGGGCCGGGCGGCTCTGACCTACTTTGGGGCGCACGTAGAAGCATCGCGGGGAGCGCGCGTCGGGCTCGGCTTCCCCTCGGGGGTGGGGAGAGAGGAAACCACGGCCGGGACGGCCTTAACCCTCCCGCTCCCGGCGGGGCACGCGGCGGCACCTGACAGCGGCCCCGGGCACGGGGAAGGGGGTCGCGGGGGTCCCTCGTGTCCCTGCGATGCCGGAGGAATCCGTGCGGGAAGAGCAGAGCGCAGGGGCTGCGGCGGGGCATTCCCGGCACCAGACCCCGCGCAGCTCTGGGGCACGGGGCACGGCTCCAGCCGTCCTGCCTGGCACGGCAGGGGCACCCGTGTCCAACGGCGCCCACGCAGCGCGAGCCCCGGCTGTGCCCTGGCTCCGGGAGCCCCGCGTGAGGCTGGCAGGGGAGGAGTGCGGTGCGAGGGCTGCCCTCACCGTGTGTGGCTCCGGGTGTCCCAGCTGCTGTATCGCTGCCCTCTGCCCGCATCCCTGCGCTCTCCCCGCCGCAGGTGGTCCTGGCAGCGCTGTGGCTGGCAGCGAGCGCATTGCAGCTGCTGGGGTACCGGCACCGTGCCGTGCCACGGCGGCAGCAGGTCCTGGTGCGGCCACCTCCCCGCCTGCGCAGGCATGCCACCAGGCCAGCCTGTCCCCCTGGCATGAACTGGATCGATGCGGATCGCCGGTGCTGCGCGCTGTGTCCTGCAGGTGAGAGCCACCCAGCTGGTGCGGTACGGCGGGCCCTGGCACACCCTGTGCATCATCATGGGTGGTCATCCTCCCTGTCCCTGCAGGGACGTTCCTGTTCTCCTGCTCGAGCCTTGGCAACAACAGCATCTGTCGTCCCTGCCTCCCCGGCACCTTCCGCACGCAGCCCAACACCTTCAGGGAGTGCCAGGCGTGTTACGAGTGTGCCCACCACGGTGAGCTGGTGCCGTGCCACAGTGCTGCGAGGTGCTGTGCCGTGCTGTGCCACGCAGCTCTGTATTGTACCCTTCACTGCTTCTCTCCTGCAGCTTTCCAGAGTGTGCTGAGCAACTGCTCGTCCACGCGCAACGTTGTCTGTGGCTGCGAGCCCGGATACTTCCGTGAGTGCCTCGACGAGCGCTGCAGCGACTTCTCGTGCCAGCAATGCCAGTCCTGCACCGGGCGGCTCATCCAGCAGCCCTGTGAGTGCAGCTGCCGGGTTCCTGCCATGCCCCGCCGGCTGTGCCGCCTCCGGCTGTGCCCTCCTGTCTGACACTTGCCCTCCCCCAGGCTCAGAGACGCAGGACACACGCTGTGGCAGCTGCAAGCCAGACTTCTATGCCGAGGGCAATGAATGCCGGCCGTGCCACACGTAAGCGCTGTCCTTCCCCGTCCCCAGCCAGGGTCACATGTGGAACCTGTGGCATGGCACAGCACAGCACCCACGGCTTCTCTGTCCCTGCAGGAGCACCCCAGAGACGTGCAGCAAGGAGTGCCAGCGGGTGTGTGGCAGCAGCAGTGACAGCCAAGGTGGGGTGGCAGTGGTGCCAGGCGCGGTGGCACAGAGGATGCCGCACCAGGCGTCTGACAGGGACACTCTCACTCATTGCAGGCGCGGGGATGGAGTACCTGCTACTGGCACTCACGGGGCCTCTCTTCCTGGGTGCCCTTGCCATCTACCACAAGAGGAAACGGCGCCGGCATGATGCCCTGGCAGGCAGCTCCCTCCCTACCACATGGGCTGCCACCCCCTCACCTGTGACTGCAGCCACACCGTGGCACCAGGTCAGTGTCTGGGGGTGGGACAACCTGTGCTGGACCCAGTCACACTCCCCGCAGCTGACTGACTGCACCAGTGGCACGGCGAGGCAGAGCCCCGAGGACCGGGCCTTACTGCCGGAGCAGCCCGGCGGCACGGCACAGCCAGGCGGCGAGGCAGAGCCCTCCGCCGTGCCGGAGCCCTGCAGTGCCCTGCTTCAGGGCAGCCAGCTCTACGCCGTCATCAACGCGGTGCCGGTGCGGCGCTGGAAGGAGTTCATGCGGGTGCTGGAGCTGCGGGAGGCAGAGATCGAGCTGGTGGAGCTGGAGGTGGCCCACATCCGCGACCAGCAGTACGAGATGCTGAAGCGATGGTGCCAGCAGACCAGTGCCACGCTTGACCGCATCTTTGCCGCGCTGGAGCGCATGGAGCTGGCCGGCTGTGCCGAGGCGCTGCGCCGCAGCCTGCAGGCGGGTCCCTGACCCCCGGCGCCGTCACCCTGGCAGAGGCAGAGCGAGGGTCCGGCCCCTCCTCGGGCACCTCGGCCAAGCCGTACCCCTAAGTATTGTTACTTATGCCGTGTAGACATTTTATGTCAGGTTTATGTCCCCTCCTCCCCGCCCACCTGCCTCCCCTATTTATGTCCCTTGCTCCACGCCGGCTGCCCGGCCGCTCGCGGGACGAGCCCGCCGCGAACCCATGGGATAGTTCTCCAGGCCGCCCACCGCCGGGTGCGGGTGCGCCTGCCCCTGCCCCAATAAAGTGGCACGTTCTCCGTCCGCCGGACCTCAGCCCTTCTTCCCGGGGCTGCGCCAGCCGTGCCGGGCCCCAGCGCTGGGGACGGCCGGGCGATGCAGCTGCTGCAGGTGACGGCGTGCGGTGTGCGGGAGGTGACAGGGTGCGGTGTGCGGGGTTGACGGGGCTGCGTGGCGGGTGCGGCGCGGCGTGGTGCGGGCAGGGGATGGCGCGGGCAGCCCCAGGAAGGCGCGGGGCACTGCTGCGGGGTTTATCGCTTTAATCGCTGGAAAGGCGGAGGCGAGGGATGGAGGTGAGCCGGGGGCCAGCCTGAGGCGGCCCTGGAGGGCAGGGGCAGGAGAGGGGCGAGAGCCCGCAGCCGGCACGGGGAGGCGGGTGGCGTGGGAGCCCGAGCACCGCAGCCGAGCCACGCCGGGAGCCGAGCGCCCAACGCCGCGGCAGCTCTGCGCGGGGCCAGGGGCAGCGGGACGGGGCTACGGGTGCCCGGGGCGATGCTGGGGGCTCCTCTAGATCGGGCTGCGCAGCCGTCCGTGGCGGGAGGAGGCAGCCGAGGTGCGTCCCAGCCTGTGGCAGGACCTGCCGGCCTCATCTCACCGCGGAGAGCCGGGGCGCGGCGTGGCGTGGTTAGTGCTTGGCTATGTCCCCCTTCTTGAGGATGATCTGCCGCTGCCAGGGCGCCAGCTTTGTCTCATCGTACCCGAGAGTCCTTAGCTTTTCCGACTGCTCCTTCTCCTTCTCCTCCTCCTCCCGCTTCAGCTTCTCCTGCTCTTTCCTGCTCGGCGGCAGAGGGCACGGGGTGCCGCGGTCACTGGAGCCGCTGCGCCCTGCTGCCCGCCCGCCCAGGGAAAGGGCTCGTGGCACTCACCGTTTCTGCTCCCTGTGAAGGGAAAGGGGAGAGTGGGGTTAGCGGAGCCTCGGGGGCGGGCGGGCGGCCGGAGTGGCTCCCCCGGCCCCGGCTCACCTCTCCTCCTCCAGCTTCTTGCGCAGGATGTCCCTCCTCCATGCCGGCATGCTGGCCAGGCGCGCCTCCTCCTCCTTCTCCTGCAACAGACACCCGCGTTACTGGCACAGCCGGGAGCCCACCCTCAGCACCGGCACCGCGCAGCAGCGGCATCGCCCCGGCACATGGCACCGCGTCCCGCTGGCAGCCGGGCTGAGCCACGCTCCCGGTGCTCGCCAGCACGTGGCTCGCCGACGTCACCCGTTGCCACACGGCCTCGTGCCAGCGCGGGGAGCGGGAAGGAGTGCGCGGCGTGGCCAGCCCTTCGCAGCACACCACAGCTTTATTGCATCACCACGCGGGGCCCCACGCCGCCCCAGCACCGCAAACGCCACACCGGAGGGAGCGCAGCCCCGGCGCTGCACCCCTCGCACAACACACAGCCACAGCAAGCGGCACACTGCAACCTCGGCCACGCAAACAAACCAACACCCAGCCCTCCGCCGAGCCGCGGCACTGCCTGAGCTACAGACGCAGCTGAGCACACCCGGGCAACCAGGTCCTGCTGCCCCCGGCGCCTCCTCCCAGCCAGCCCCGCGCCACACCGCTGGCACAGCCCACAGCATCTCGCCCAGCTCAGGTGTCAGACATCTCTGCCTCCTTCTCCTTCCAGAAGGAGAAGCTGCGGTCAATAAAGCGGCAGACATCCTCCTCGCTGAACTCGCCCAGCTCCGGCACCAGCACTGCCGCCCACTCCTCTCCTGGGGCTGTGGTGGGAGGCTCTGGCAGGCTCAACTCCACCATGCTGGGGCCATCACCAAAAAACTCCTGCACAAGGTCCTCAAAGCCATCGAGCCAGTGGCGGTGGCCGGCCTCGACCCGCTCGAGCGCGGCGCGGTGGAAGCGGCGGACGCGGTGCCAGCTGTGGCTGCCCAGGCGGTCGAACATCTCGTAGCACAGGAGGTGGCGGAATCGCCGCTCCTCGGGGCTCAGCGGCATCTCCAGCAGCTGGAAGTAGCCCAGCATGAAGAGATCGAGCGGGAGGCTGTCGTGGGGCATGGGAGAGCCGCCGACGTGGGGCAGGAAGTGCTGGGGCCAGTAGAGGCCTGCGCTGCGGCTCAGCCGCCGGATCTGCCGGCCCGGCACGCGGCGGGCGACGCTCCTCCAGCGCGCCAGCAGTCGCCCTGCTGCCGGCCGCCGCCTCCCTGGCCGCCGAGGCCGCTCCTCCCCGGGCACGGCTGCCAGCGCCTGCTTCTTCCAATGCTCCATGAAGAGGAAGACGGCGCGCTCCTTGCGTGCCCTGGCCCACTCCTGTGGGCTGCTCGGCTCCGGCGGCGCCGGCCGGCTCCGGCGCTGTGCCCTGTCCCCATATTCCTCCTCCAGGACGGGCTGGCGGGCGCTGCTGGGGGGCTGTGCCCGCTTGCGCTTGGTGACCCTGGGGAGAGGCGCGGAGCCCTCCCCCGGCACCTCGTAGTTGGCCTTGAGGCTGCGGACAGAGACGCCACAGCCCAGGATCTCGCGCCGGGCATCGTGCTGAGCGCCGGGGCCACCCACTGCCCCTCCTGCCCTGGGGCCCTCCCGGCCCCCCGGGGTGGCCGACGGCAAAGCCGTGCTCCTCGGCAGTGCCGGGGCCTGGCTGCCACAGGCTGGCAGGTCTGGGTGGGTGAGGGCGATGCGCCGGGGTGCTGGGGCCGGAGGCAGCGGTGGGAGCAGCGGCAACCCCTCCTCCAGCCACCCCGGCTGCGGCTGCGCCTCGTGCATGACCCGCAGGCTGCCCAGCTGCCTCTCCAAGTGCCACACGTCCTCTTCCCGCAACAGCTGCCCGGCGGGTCCCGGTGTGCCCCCGAGGGCAGGGGGCCCGTGCCGGCACAGGGGTGGCGAGTGGCTCCCGGGCTGTGGCAGGAAACAGGGAGAGGAGCTCCTGAGGCCGCGCCGCAGGAACCTCGTGCCACCGCCTCTGCCGCTCACGGCACCCCTGGGGCACGCCGCCCCTGCGTGCAGGTGGGGTGGTCCCCTGGCACAGCCGGGAGCTGTAGGTGATGCCACACACACCGTCTTGCCAAGTCCTGAGCCACTGGGCCGTGCCCCCGCCGCGCTCGCCGCCGCAGCACGCGGGACCCCTTCCCCTACCTTGCGCCGCTGCTCCTCTTCCTCCTGCATGCGGAGCTGCAGCTTGCGCACCATCACCTGCCGCTTCCACTCGGGGATGGGACGGCCTTGCTCGTCGTGGCTCGGCACCAGCGCCTCCGCCTCCACCGCTGCCCCAGCGCTTGCCGCTGGCACTGGCGAGCTCCCGTTCAGCACTGGCTCTGGTGAGCCCCCTGCCAGGCAGTGTGGCGGCCCCGCAGCCTCGGGGGTGGCTGGCGGGGTGGGCGTCCTGGTGGGTGACGGGGAGGACACCGGCGACTCTGCCTGTGGAGGAAGGAGGGAGGGTGGTAGGCAGCCACTGTGCCACGCCGTGCTGCCAGCTTCCCTGTCCCCGTGGCCGTCACCTACATTGGCCCCTGCCTGGCCGCTGCCGGAGAAGATGGTGGTGAAGCCTTTGCTCTGCGGCGTCGGCTTGAGGCTCTTCCCGGCCTTGATCTCAGCCAGCAGCTCCGAGTTGTCGCCAGTGGGGGACATCATGTTGAAGGACTTGGTGCCTGGCGGGGACGCAGGGTGGGCAGTAAGGGGCCTGCTGTCAGCAGCCCCTCACCCCCTCAGCTTCCCCACTGCTTTGTGGGGCACAGGGGTGACAGAGTGGCTCCTGGGACCCCCATCAGAGCAGCATTCTGGCACTCAGCTCCCCGGATCTGTGGGACCAGCACTCTGGCTCCCAGGTGCCTGGGTCCATGGGACCCACTCAGAGCAGCACCCAGCTCACCGGCTCTACAGGACCAGCACCGCCTCAGCAGCCTGGCACCAGCTCCCCAGGTCTGGCATCCCAAAGCTTACTGGGGCCCACGGGAGCTTCCTGGCAGCAGCCCAGGTCCTGGGGCTCCAGCACAGCCCCATCCCGAAGTGCCACTGACCCTGCGGCACCGTGCTGTGACAGCAGCGCCCTGCCTGTGCAGCGCTGGGTCTGTGCCTGGCAGCAGCCCCGGCACAGCGGGACAGCCCTGTGCCACCTCATGGTGGGCCCTGGACCCCCTGCACTTCCCCACAGCCCCCGGCAGCGACGCAGCGACAGCCAGACACGGCCCCTCAGCCCACCCTGAGCCCTGCGGCTGCACAGCACCGGTGCATGGCCGTGCCCCCCGGGGATGCCGGTGCCACTGCTCGTGCCCCCTGCCCCGCGAGCACCCACCGTCCCTGCCAGCCATCTGCGGGTCACTAGTGGCCCATGGTGCTGTGCCCAGGCTGAGCCCCCGCAGCGGTGCCCACAGCTCGCTCCCCCGGGCCGTGCAGCTCGGGACGGCGCAGGCTGCGGGAGCTGCGGGAGCCGCGGGAGCCGAGGGCGCTGCGGGAGCCGCGGGCGCTGTGGGAGCCGCGGGCGCTGCGGGAGCCGAGGGCGCTGCGGGCGCTGCGGGAGCCGCAGGAGCTGCGGGAGCTGCGGGAGCCGAGGGCGCTTCGGGNCGCTGCGGAAGCCGCAGAAGCTGCGGGAGCTGCGGGAGCTGCGGGGCGTGCGCGCGGGGGTCCGTGGCCGGCTGCGAGCCCCGGGCAGCTCGCGCTAATAAAGCCGTCGGGGAGCTCACGTGGCGGGGTCACGCCGGCCGGCTGAGCCCGAACAAAGGCTCCTCTGTGTGTGTCCCCCTGCCAGCCCTGCCCCGTGTGCCGTCGATGCCCCCGCGGCTGGGTCCCTGCGGCCGTGCCCCGCGCCGGGACGAGCGCTGGTACTTACTCTTCATCTGCCTCAGCGCCTTTCCTCCTGTGGGGAGAAGCAGAGAGGCGGCGCGGGGCGCGCGGCAGAGGAAGGATTTGGCCACCGCGAGACAAGAGAGAAGAGAAGCGGCCAGCAGTGAGAGCAGGCGGGGGCGGGCGGGCGTGCGGGCCCCCGCGCCGGCACCGGAGGAGAGAAGGACAGAAGCCCGTCAGGAGCCTCGCGGTCCCGGCCGTGGAGGGACGAGACGCTCCGGGGCGGCCGGAGCCGCGCTGCAGCCGACGGGACGGTGCCCGGGATCGCCCCCCCGGGATCGCCCCCCCGGGATCGCCCATCCCGCTCCCCCGACACTTACTTCCCGTGGAGGACGAGGAGCG
>WBNH01008564.1:347928-524972 GCA_013401255.1 Urocolius indicus
GGGCTGGGGGCTGGGGGCAGGGGCTGGGGGCTGGAGGCTGGGGGCTGGGGGCTGGGAGCTGGGCTGGGAGCTGGGAGCAGGGGCTGGGGCTGGGGGCTGGGGGCACCGGGAGCTGCGGCTGCCAAGGAAAGGCTCTGCTGTAGCCCGGGCGGGGCGAGTGCGGGCTCCGGGAGCCACGGAGCGAGGCTGGAAGCCTGGACACGGCGGCATCCAGCGAGCCGCGGCACCCGCATTGCCCACCGCCCCTGCCCTGCCTTGCGTTGGCTCTGCTGGGCTGCTGAGCGCCCGTGGGGCAGAGCGGTGACAGCAGCCGGGGCGAGCAGCCAGGCACAGCCCAGCGTGCGGTGCTGCTGTGTGCACGGGGCTGCAGGGCAGCTGCACCCGGGCAGGACTCACCGGGGCTCCCCCGAGGCTCAGCAAAGCTCCCAGTCCCAGCCTGCTGCTGCTGCTGCTGCTGGTGCTGCTGCAGCTCTGGGGGCTGCACCATCCCTCCCTCCCTCCCTCCCTCCGCGTGAGCTGTGCCTTTTGTCCCCAGAAGAAGATGATGGGGTGCTGGAAGGGCTGGATGAGTTTTTCGCGGAAGAACAAGTCACTGTGCAGAAGAAAAAGAAATCCAAGAAGCTGAAGGACGGCAAAGCTGCCAAAATCAAGAGGAGGAAGAAGGAGGTAACGCTGCCCACCCTCGAGCTGGGCTGGGGGCTCCCTGGTGCTGCTGGCAGGTGCCTCTCAGGGGCCTGGGGGTGGAAAGGGGGGGTGTTATTCCCACCCAGGTGGGTGTTCAGGCCCTGGGAGGTGGCCCAGAGACAGGACAAGAGCAGCTCTCACACACCTGGGAGGCTCTGGGCTGGGGATGTGCCCCAGGTGGAGGCGGCTGAGGTGGGGAGTGGTGCCACGGGTCTGGCAACGAGGCAACTGCTGCCCTGTGGAGAGCCCAGCCCTGGCGTGTGATGGGCTGTGTGGTGGTGGTTGGGCTGTGTGGTGGTGGCAGTGTCTGCGTGTTGGGCTGTGTGATGGTGGCACCATCCTTCCCTGTTGCTGCCCAGGCTGCAGCACGGCTCCTCCTCACTGGGGTCTCTGGGGCAGCAGGAAATCTCTCTGACACAGCCTGTGCCAGGGTGGGCTCTGGGGATTGTGTCCGAGGAGGAAGATGCAACCCCCTGAGCTGAGGGCGAGGGGACGTGGCTCGGAGGTGCCTGTGCAGGGTGTTTGAGGGGAGGCAGTGCGGGTGCTCCCAGGATTTGGCACTTGGGAGGGCAGTTGGGCCTTGCATGGGAAAGCAGGGCCAAGGCAGGGTCAGGCTGCCGTGGGGGCTCTGCTGCTGGCTGCTGTGCTGGTGCTGCTCCGGAGCTGGGCTGGGTGCGAGGGCAGGAGCACACGTGCCGTGTGTTGTCCCTTTGCCTGGCCAAGGCTGTTGGGAAGGAGTGGGGAGCACAGAGGTTCCCCAGCCCCCTCGCTTCCCCTGGTGCCGTGGCTGGGGAGGAGTCACTGACCCAGAGCAAACCAGGGACAGATGATGCTGCTTGTGGCCGCTGCTGCTGCTGCCCCAGGGCCTCTGCAGCCACTGGTGGGGCCAGGGGGTGCCTCCAGAGCTTTTGCTCCTGCTGGGAGCCTGGGGAGCTGCTGAGGTGATGCCAACCGGTTCCCCCAGGCACTGCCTGCCCTGGCAGCCTTTTGGGGAGCTGTGGCCCCGAGGAGGCTTTTTTTCCTTCGTGGCCGTGATGATGCTGTTCTGTTCCTGTGGAGGCCCCTCTAGGCTGACACAGCCTCTGCCCTGCTGTGCCTCTGCTGGTGCTGGATGCGTTTTCTTTCCTGTGCTGCTTCTCTGCAGAGGGTGGCAGGAGACAGAATAAAGCCCTGTGGCCCTTTCACCTCTGTTCCCTCTCTGTGCCCGCGGGCCTGCCTGAGCCCAGCAGCCTTACCGGGAGCGGGCAGAACGCAGCTGGCTGCTCGGTTTCTTGGTGGATGCTTTGTGTGGGCAGCAATAACCAGCCCTGGTTCTGGTAGGGGCAGAGTGTGGGTGTGCAAGGGCAACGCCAAGGTGGCCTTGGGGAGGGGGAGAGGGGGGCAAGGGGGTTTCTTCCCTTCCCCCTGCAGAGCTGCACGGGGTCAGGGGCCTTTGGCCGTGCGAGGGGAGGTGGGGAGCGCTGGGTGAGGCTGTGGCATGGGGCTGGCGGTGGCCGTGGCTGTGGGGCTGGCTGTGGCTGTGGCTGGGTCTGTGGGGCTGGTGGTGGCGGTGGCTGTGGTGTGGGTTGCGGTGGGGCTGCGAGCGCGGCAGCCTGTGCTGCAGCGGTTACCGTGGCAACCCGGCGTCCGTGCAGCCGCTGCAGCCGCCCAGGGAAGGGCTCGGCTGGCTCCGGGCCCTGCGGTGCTGCCGCTGCTGGGCTGGTCACAGCCCCACTCCCAGAGAGTGCCCCGAGCCCCTGCAGCCCATCCCGAGCCCACTCCAGCCACCGTCTGAGCCTGGTCCTGCTCCACTCCCCTCCAGGCCCACCCTGCAGCGGGATGAGCCTCGGTGGAGACGGCGACTGCCTGTCCCCAGAGGTGAGGGAGAGCAGCCAGGCTGGCCTGACTCTGCCCTCCTGACCCTTCTGAGACCCTCAGTGCACCCCCCAGGCCTGTTTGGCAGCCGAAATCCTTCCACAGCAGCGTGCCCAGCTCTGCTGCTGCCTGTGGTGCCCAGCTGGGCAGGAGGGTGAAAGGGCAGCAAAACAGAACCAAACCCATGACACCGGTCCGGTGAGCTGAGAGACAGCACCTGATGCCACATCTTCCCTTCTTTAGTTCCACAGCCCTTCAGCAGTGGCAGGAGGCTGCAGCCTTACGTAAACCATAAGCAGAGTTTGGTGTGGTGCCTGTGTCACGCCAGTCAGTGTGGCCAAAGCGTGGCCGGTCTGACGTCTGGGGATCTTTCCTCCTGTGGTCAGGTGCCTCTTGCTGTTCCAGATCTGATTTTCAGGGTGTTTTTTCTCCATTGTCAGGGGAGGATTGGCTTTGGCTGGTGAGAGCAGTGGCTTTGTGCTGGCTGGGAGGGTTTGTTGCAGGAGGGAGTGGGCCCTGCTCTGATTCCACTGTTGCTTTCCATCTTAGGGGAGCAATGATGAAATGTCAGACAATGAGGAGGAGCTTGAGGAGAAATCTGAGAGTGAAGGGAGTGACTATTCCCCCAACAAAAAGAAGAAGAAGAAACTGAAGGACAAGAAGGAGAAAAAGACAAAGCGAAAGAAGAAGGATGAGGAAGAGGATGACAACGAGGATGGAAGCCTGAAGGTACCACAGTTGCCTCATTCAGTGAGCTGGGAGTGGAAAGGTTTTCTTTCCTTGCTGTTTATCTTGTGGGCAGTGAGAAACAGTTTCTTGGAGATGTGAAACCCGTCAAGGCTGTGGGATGTGGTGTGGTGTGGTGTGGTGTGGGATGGGGTGGGTTGTGGTGTGTTGTGGTGTGGGGTGGGATGGGGTGGGTTGTGGTGTGTTGTGGTGTGGGGTGGGATGGGGTGGGTTGTGGTGTGTTGTGGTGTGGGGTGGGATGGGGTGGGTTGTGGTGTGTTGTGGTGTGGGGTGGGATGGGGTGGGTTGTGGTGTGTTGTGGTGTGGGGTGGGATGGGGTGGGTTGTGGTGTGTTGTGGTGTGGGGTGGGATGGGGTGGGTTGTGGTGTGTTGTGGTGTGGGGTGGGATGGGGTGGGTTGTGGTGTGTTGTGGTGTGGGGTGGGATGGGGTGTGTTGTGGTGTGTTGTGGTGTGTTGTACGGCACGCGGAGCGTTTGCACGGTGACACCTTCATTCACTGCTTGGAAGCATGTGAGGCATTGGCTTATGAAGCACTTGTGCGTGCTCTGGTTCTTAAATCACAGCGACAAACCCTCGCTTGTCACTGAGACAGCGTTTGCTACAGAGCTACGGCAGAGCCGGCCGTGGCTGCTCCGCAGAGCTGCGCTCACTGACGTTAATGATGTCTCTGTGAATCTACAGGAGCCCAAGAGCTCGGCCCAGCTGATGGAAGAATGGGGCCTGGATGATGTGGACTATGTTTTCTCAGAAGAAGATTATCACACTCTGACGAACTACAAGGCTTTCAGCCAGTTCCTCAGGTAGGTCTGAGTGGAGCCTTGTGTGGTGGTTGAGGTCTGGGCATCTCTCAGCCAGGTGGGTGATGTTGTGAGGTAAATTCTGTGTTGTGAGCTCCTTGTTCACTTCTCCCCTGCCCGACTCCGTCCCCTGGACTCCACTTTGGTTGCAGGAGTGACTGGGAAACAGCTGAAGTGTTTGTCTCTCCCTCTCTCCAAAGCCTCAGGTTTTGTGAATGCTTCTGTGAGAAGAACTGAGTAACAAGATGAATGTTTGCTTGTACAGCTTCAAAACGCAGCGAGTGCTCCAGGGAAAGGGGTCCCTGAGGAGGTTTAGGCAGGTCCCCTTTTCCGTAGGTCCTCGTTTAAGGGAGCTCTGGCTTCTGTTGCCTTTCCAGTGGAGCTGCGTCCTCTTTGCCACAGCACCCGGCTGCTGCGAGCCGCCTGCCCCTGGTGCGTTGCTTCGGCCGAAGGTGAGCAGGAGCGGTTTAACCCGTGATCCTCCCTTCCCGTGCCCTGCAGGCCGCTGATCGCCAAGAAGAACCCCAAGATCCCCATGTCCAAGATGATGACGGTGCTGGGAGCCAAGTGGCGGGAGTTCAGTGCCAACAACCCCTTCAAGGGCAGCTCGGCAGCGGCGGCAGCAGCGGCCGTGGCGGCAGCCGTGGAGACCGTCACTGTGGCACCGCCGCTCGCCGCCAGCCCCCCGCAGCCGGCCGTGCCCCCTGTCATCAGGAAGGCCAAGACCAAGGAGGGCAAGGGTAGGTGCCAGCTGCGGGGGGCTGAGCAGAGGGGCTGCTCCCACACTCACAGCTGCATCTTCCTGCTGGCAAAGCATCTCCAGATGTGCTTCAGCAGACTGGGGAGGTGAAAGTAGTGCCAGAGGCGTGTCTGCAGCTGCCTTTTCCTCTGCAGAAGTCCTACAGGGGGTCTTGGGTTGTGAACCATGGCAGGATGCCCTGGCAGCCTTTGGGCCTTCTGAACTTTTGGCATTTGATGGTTTGAGGTTTTGAACAAGGGCTCAGGGCTGGCAACTGGCCACGAGTGACACTGTAGGAACCTTCCTGCATGGTGGGCTCAGCTCAGTCCTGTCTCTGCAGTTCTTCCAAGCCCTGAGTCTGGGCTTTTGCAGCCTTTTTGCCCCAGAGGACGTGCTCTGTGGACACTGGTAGCCACTGCCCTGCTCCCTGGGGTCCCCAATGATCTCTCCTCTTCCCTGTAAATCCTGGCACTGAGGTGGGGGTGATTTGAGGAACAGCTGATTGCAGAGAGCACCAAAAGCATCTTGTTTTTCCAGGTCCAGGAGTGCGGAAGAAAATCAAGGGCTCCAAGGACGGGAAGAAAAAGGGGAAGGGGAAAAAGATGTCAGGCTTGAAATTCCGGTTTGGAGGCATCCCCAGCAAAAGGAAAAAGGGCTCCTCGGTGAGTGTGTGCCGTCCTTCTCTGTGTGGGGGGACATGCCAGGGAAATGCTGGGACAAGCCCTCTCCTTGCAGCCTGCCTCATGCAGGGGGTGTCCCAGCCTCGTTTGTGCCCCCGTGCGAGGCGCCAGGCTCCCGTCAGCGTGTTCCTGAGAGCCGTGTCCAGGCTCAGGCTCATAAACACGTCACGTCTGGGCTCAGTTGCTGCTGAAACCATATAAGCTCGTTTGCTTTCAGTGATGGGGGTTGGTAACGCCATCATTTCAGATTTCATTTGCAAAGGAATTCTTTTCAGGGCTTGCACTCCAGCTGAACTGTGCGCCAAAGAGAATTACCAGATGCTTTAATTACGTTAGAGCCTGTCTGTGGGCATCAGTGATCCCGCAGCATGGCCCAGGGCACAGTTGCTTCCCAGAAAGAGCAGGGAACGGGGCTCTGCTGCAGTTTGTGCCGAGCTCGTGTCAGCACACGAGTGTCAGACACGTTTTAAGGAGCAGCAGAGCGTTGAAAGAATAAATCTCTTAAATAACCCTTGAATAGGGACGGAACTCCTGTAAGTCCTGATAATACTATTGGTCAAAATCCCCTTGGTTTGCCCTGAGAGGAGCTCACTGGCTTGCTAGCGCTCGTTCACCTGACACAGCCTGTTTGTAAACACCCCTGTGTGTCAGAGACTGAAGTGGAAGGAGCAGTCCCAGGCACCCCTCGCTGCTGTGTTTGTGCAGTCACACATCACAAAGAGTTCCCCCCTCTCTGGTGCACTCTGGATCTGTGCCTTTGCCTTTCGGAGAGTTACAAGGAGCCTGGGCTTGCTCTTGCAGCTGGGGCACCAAGCACTTGGTTAACGGTGTGCAAATCAGGGATTTGTGTGCGTGAGTCTCCAGGAGAAGAACTCAGACGTGCTGTGTTGTTTTGGTGCTGCCAGAGCTGGGTAACTCCTCGCATGTTGTAAGGGAGGCTGGGCATGAGTGCCTACGAGCATGCACACGAACGAGCTGACCCAAGCTGACACGGGTGTCGAGAGAGAGAGAGAGGGAGGGAGCATAGATCTGCCAAGCAGTGGAGGAGGGGACCCCTGACCTTGTGGGACTGGGAGCAGGGAGCTGTGTCCCTCACATCTCTGTTTTGAGTGTCTGCACCCAGGATAGTGTTGTTGCAGCAGTGGGCTCTTGCAGCTGCTTGAGCCTTCCCTGATGTGCCTGGACAGCCACACCACATAGTACCTGCTACCTCTGTGCTGGAGGGGATGGCAGGCTGCAGGGGAAACCCAGAGCCCACCTCTTGCCAGGGAGGCTGAGCAGGGGCTTGACACAGTCATTTGTATGTACTTTAAACGCACTCTGAGATTTGCTCTTGACTGCACACTGACAGAGCTGTGACCTGCACAGGCTGTCCCTGTGCTGTGCTGAGCAAGGTAATTGCCTTCAGGCTCTAGCAGTAGTTCAGATCTGCACGTATTGATTGCCTGACTGGGCTCTGAGCCTGACAGAGGAGGTTTCCCTGCTCCCTAATGCTGAGTGACTCTCTCCTGTGAGCCCCATCTGCCAGTGCCAGGCTGTGTGGAGGGCAGCGTGCTGAGTTGCTCAGCTGCTGGCCCGTGGTCCCACGTGGGTTCAGGTGGGTCTCTGGGGGTCGGCTGGGCTGCACAGGGGTGCTCTCTGGCAGGGGCCACCGGTGTGGCAGCGCTTGGACTGCCTGTGCTTTCTCTTTCCCCTTTGCAGAGCGAAGAGGAGGAACGGGAGGAGTCTGACTTCGACAGCGCCAGCATCAACAGCTCCTCAGTGCGCTCCGAGTGCTCGGCTGGGCTGGGGAAGAGAGGGAAGAAGAGGCGAAAGAAAAAGAGGAGTAGGCCATCCTTTGTACTCTGTTGCTGTTCTGTTTGGATTTCCCTCTTCAGATGGTGCTTTCCTGGCCTCTGCAGCTCCGGGCCGTGCCTTGGCGCTGGCTCGGTGGGAGAGGAGGTGCCTGTGCTTGTGTGTGTGCGCAGCACGAGGCGCGTTCCTGGTGTCCAGGCCCTGCTGCTCGTGGCCTTGTGCCTGACGTCCCACAGTGCTGCTGGTGGTGGAGCACCTGGCAGTGAGGCTTTTCCATCAATCCACAGTCAGCTCTTCCTCTGGGCCTCTCTCCAGCCATCAGCCACCGCCTGGGGCTCGTCTGCCCCCGACACAGCTCTGTGTTGCCACACGGAGTTGCTCTGGGGAGCCATGGTTGTGGTGCTCAGCCCTGCTGTGGTGCTGTGGCTCGCAGGGAGCCCCCTCACAGCCCCTCCCCGGGTGTCTGAGCCCACCACCCGCCCCAGGACCCTGCCTGTGCTTTGGGCACTGGAGTGCACCATGGGCAGCTGGCACCCTGCCTGCTGCACAGGACCCCGCCAGGATTTGTCCTCCAGCAGCTGAGGTCCAGAATTTATGTGGCTTCTGGGGAAGTGATTTTCTGAGGAGCAACCCCTGGATGGCAGGCTCCCAGTGGAGTAGGGCAGACCATGGGCAAGAAGGTGTTAAGAGACTTTGTGAGGTGTGCAGTCAGGCACGGGGAGGTTGTAGATCTGTGGTAGCAGTGGAGGAAGAGGGAGGCAGGTGAGCAGTGATGGAAAGCGTCTGTCGGGGTGTCCCAGCGGCTGTGTGTCCGTGTTTGTGTGTTCCTTCATCCCTTCCCTCGCAGAGGGTGGGTTCTGCATGGTGTCACCTCCATCCCTGTGCTGCTGGTGAGAGCAGACCCCTGTGCTGAGCTGCCCCAAGCCCTGCTCGGGCTGCCAGGGCCTCCTGCACTGCAGGGTGTGTGCTGCCTTTCCACCTCGTGTCCTTGCTCGGGATGAGGTGCTTCTGATCCAGGTGCAGCCTTTGGCTTTGCAGCTTTGCCAATGGGTTTTTGCTTCTGAGAGATGGAAAGGCACTTTCTGGGCTGGGGGATGGTCAGGGTGTGATGCTGGCAGTGAGGCAGGGCTGGCTGGCTGCCTCCACGTCCTGTATATGGCTTGTTGTGGTACGAGAGCCGTCGTGCAAGAGCTGGGCAGCTCCTGCCGTGTGCTGGAGGAACGGAAGGTCGAGGTCCATGCTGAGAGTTTGTGGCAGAGCTGGAAGCTGAGATGAGCTGTTCTGGTGCTTGCAAGGCCTTGTCTCCCTCCCTTGCTCTTCGTGTCCACACTGAGTTCAGAGAGGTCCTGCCTCTGTGCCAGTGAGCGCCCAGGAGGAGCAGAGTAGTGGCAGGAGAGGAGTCCTCGGCCGTGTCGCCCTTGCATGGTGCGTTTGCAGTTGGTGGTGCTGGTACCTGGGGAGGTTTCTCTGACTGGCCTCCCTTGCAACCTCTCCAGGTTCTGGCATTCTCCACTGAGAGCCTGAAGGAACCAAAGGATGATACAGTGTGGAGAGAGAAAGAGAGACAGAGGTGAGATGATGCTATGTGCAAAGCTGAACTGTGGTGCTGAGGGACAGAGAGGCAGGGGGACATATCAGGAGGGGTCTGAGGCGAAACACTTTCCTTGTTTCCTTAACTGTATCGTAGAGGAGCAAGTGTCCCGTTCCCTCCCGAGAGCAGGCGGCTCTGCCACCCCTCTGACTGTGCCTGTCCCTTGCTTGCAGTCGAAGAAGGGGACGGGTACGAGACGGACCACCAGGACTACTGTGAGGTGTGCCAGCAGGGAGGGGAGATCATCCTGTGCGACACCTGCCCTCGCGCCTACCACCTCGTCTGCCTCGACCCCGAGCTGGAGAAGGCCCCTGAGGGCAAGTGGAGCTGTCCCCACTGCGTGAGTGGTGCTGGGGCTCGTGGCAGGGGGAGGGTGGGCAGCAGAGACCCTGAGCGTTACACTGGCTTTGTTCCCCAGGAGAAGGAAGGCATCCAGTGGGAGCCTAAGGAGGAGGATGAGGAGGAAGAGGAAGGTTGCGAGGAGGAGGAGGAGGAGGATGACCACATGGAGTTCTGCCGGGTGTGTAAGGACGGAGGAGAGCTGTTGTGCTGTGACACCTGCCCGTCCTCCTACCACCTCCACTGCCTGAACCCGCCGCTGCCAGAAATACCCAACGGCGAATGGCTCTGCCCGCGCTGTACGGTGAGTGTTGCCACCATTACTTGCCCTGTCCCTGCTCCTGCTCCCACCTGCCCCAGAAGCGGATCTCCATCCCCTGCAGCCCCTCGCCATGCCCTGGGCAGGGCCAGCGTCCTGCCCTGTGCCACAGCCCCGTGGCTCCAGGGCTCTGCTGCCCTTGCGGTGTCCCCGTGGCAGCACTGGCTGGCGGTTCCCTGCCAGTTCTCAGAGTGCATGGCAAGCCCCATTTGCTGCATGGCTCTGTACAGGGGCCTTTCATGCCTGCTGCTGAGACCCATCCCCACGGGGAACGCAGCAGTGTCACGGACACCTCCCTGCCGTGGCTGTGCCGGGGAGCCGGGCAGCTCTGCGCCTCTGCCCAGGGACCACGGAGGTGTTTGTGGGCTGAGATGGATGCAGCCGGGCTCTGGCACCCTCCAGATCACCCGGGTTGCCACGCTGGGTTCCCTGTGGCCAGGGGTGAATGTGCAGTCGCTCCCTGCCCTGGGCTTTCCCTCTGGCAGCAGCTTGTGGCACAGGCAGTGCTGTCCCTGCCGTGCAGGGCATTGCGAGACCCCTTCTGCCCTCCAGGGCTGCCCTGCTCTCTGTGACCACTGACAGGGACCCACCTCAAACTCTGCGCTCTTGCCTGTTTGCTTTCTGTCCTCAGTGCCCTCCTCTGAAGGGCAAGGTCCAACGCATCCTGCACTGGGCCTGGAAGGAGCCGCCGGCCGCCGCGCTGCCGCCCGCGCTGCCCGCCCCGGCTGCCGAGCTGGCTCTGCCCCCGCCCAAGGTGCTGGAGGGGATCCCCGAGCGAGAGTTCTTTGTGAAGTGGGCCGGCCTCTCCTACTGGCATTGCTCCTGGGTCAAGGAGCTGCAGGTGAGCCGGCGTGGCGTGGCGTGGCGTGGCGTGGCATGGCGGCCGCTGCCGCGGTGGCTCTGCGCGGCCTGCGGCTGACTGCGGCTCCCTCCCGCCGCAGCTGGAGCTCTACCACACCGTGATGTACCGCAACTACCAACGCAAGAACGACATGGACGAGCCGCCGGCCTTTGACTACGGCTCCGGGGACGAGGACGGCCAGAGGGAGAAGAGGAAGAACAAAGACCCACAGTACGCCAAGATGGAGGAGCGGTTCTACCGTTACGGCATCAAGCCCGAGTGGATGATGATCCACCGCATCCTGAACCACAGGTGAGGGGCCGCCTGTGAGGCCAGGGAGAGGAGCGGGCTGTGGAGAGGAGTGTGCCAGGGCGAGGCACGGGCCGCAGTGTGTGAGCCCCTGATAGCGCTGGCACTGAACAGTGGTGTTGCAAGGCAGGAAGGGAAACGGTGAGGGTGAAGGCTGCCACGCTCCTCAGCACCCCTGCAACACCTGCAGGTGAAATCTGAGCAGAGAGTCTGTGCCCTCTGTGGGTTCTCCTGTTGTGCTCAGTCTGAGCAGTGGGTCTGTGCCCTGTGTGGGTTCTCCTGTTGTGCTCAGTCTGTGCAGTGGGTCTGTGCCCTGTGTGGGTTCTCCTGTTGTGCTCAGTCTGTGCAGTGGGTCTGTGCCCTCTGTGGGTTCTCCCGTTGTGCCCAGCCCTTGCTGGGATGGTTGGTGCAGATCACTGAGCTGCTAGCACTGTGGATTCTGTGCTGAGATGAGTTCTTCCCCCCCAGGGCTGGGAAGTTCTTGTCCTTTTGCAAAGTCAAAATGTTAGACTGGTGGAATTACAGCTGCTGACTCATTTCAAGCTCTCTCTGGCCTCGGAGGTTGGCTGCTGAGGTGAAGCCAAGGCCAGCAGTGGATTGATGCTCTCATTTTCATTTCTGCTACACGGCACGTTACAAACAGAGATCATGAATTTTCCCAAAGGTGGATGCATAGAGTTGTTCCACTCTTCCCATACATATTGTTTGGGTCCCTGTTACAACCTCATCATTCCATGAATTCCTGCTGCAGCCTGGTGATGGGTCCTGCTTCCCTTGATTATGCTGAGGAGAGGAGCTGGTGCCCGACTCCCTTTATGAACCCTCGGCACTTGCGTTTCTTTTCTGTGGGGGAAGTTTCCTGCTGATGAGATGTGTGGATGGTTTTTACACTGAGCAGCTAAGGCACCTTTTTGTTGAACTTTTACGTTTCAAGTGGCGACTGGAAATTTCAAGCAGCAGCTGTGCTTGGAGGCTGCTGGGCAGAGTAACCAAAGCTGCCTGGCTGATGTCAGCCTGAGCTTTACACTGGCAGAGAATGAGGTGAGGGATTTTTTCCCTGTAGGCAGATAATCAGAATTGTGTTTATTAATTCTTCAGTGTAAGCAAAACTTCGTAGAGCAACAAATGCTGCAGCAGAGAGAGGGTGAGCTCTGGTCTTCATCCAGTCCTGGTGAAGGAAATGGAGGTGGTTGAGGAAGAGCAGCCTTCAGAGTGTAATGATGTAACACACAGAGCAGATTCACAGGCATTTCTGCTGGGAAGTGGTGGGCACTCTCTGTGCACCTCAGCTGGGGTGTTGTGGTCTGTAGGTAAAAGCATGAAGCACCCAGGTTCGTGGCAGCAGGTTATGGCTCACTGCCTCCCAGGGTCGAGTGTCCTGTCTCTGACAGGCTTTTCATGCCCTGCCTCACAGCTTTGATAAAAAGGGAGACATCCATTACCTGATCAAGTGGAAGGACCTGCCGTACGACCAGTGCACGTGGGAGATCGATGAGATAGACATCCCTTACTATGAAAACCTCAAACACCTCTACTGGAACCACAGGTAGGAGCCAGGTGGGCGCTGGTGTGCACTGCTGTAACGTTCGTGGTTGTTCTGCTGCCCGTCTGTTTTGAGGCAAAGCTGCAGCACTCTGGTGAGCTGCAGCTCTCCATTCTGGGTGATGTTGCACAGGTTGCTGGGAGGGCACAGTTGGCACCTGCGAGTGCCCACGCTGACAGGGCCAGAAAAGCTCCCGTGGGGAGAGGGCAGTGTGGTTCCAGAAGCATTTCTGTCTCTTGTCTCAGGGACTGGGGCAGCAACCCCTGCCCTGTCCTGACACGCTGGCTGTTGCAGAGAGCTGATGCTGGGGGAGGACACGTGTCCTCTGAAGAAGCTGAACAAGAAAGGGAAAAAGCTGAAAGAGGAGAAGCTGGAGAAGCCCCCAGAGACACCTCTCGTGGATGTGAGTAGGAGTGATGGGGCAGTGTGAGGGGGGTCTCTGTGGCACCCCAGTCCTCTTCAGAGAAGGCTGTGATGGGGACCGTGTCTGCATCTCTTTTGGGGCTGTTTGGTGTAACAGGGCTAAAGAGGGATGTGCTTGTCTGCAGGGAAAGGAGAGGGAGTCGTTTCTCACTGCTTTGCATCGTGTCTGTCTCGTTTCAGCCCACGGTGAAGTTTGACAAGCAGCCGTGGTACATCGATGCCACGGGAGGCACGCTGCATCCCTACCAGCTGGAGGGGCTCAACTGGCTCAGGTTCTCCTGGGCCCAAGGGACAGATACGATCCTGGCTGACGAGATGGGGCTGGGGAAGACTGTGCAGACGATTGTGTTCTTGTATTCTCTGTACAAGGAGGTGAGCGGAGCATCCATCAGTCCCCGATGTGGCTGAGAGCTGCTCAGTACGGGGCAAACAGCTTGGACTTTGTCTCCCTGAGCAGGGCCACTCGAAAGGGCCGTATCTGGTCAGTGCCCCTCTCTCCACCATCATCAACTGGGAGCGTGAGTTTGAGATGTGGGCACCCGACTTCTACGTCGTGACCTACACGGGGGACAAGGAGAGTCGGTCGGTCATCCGGGAAAACGAGTTCTCTTTTGAAGACAACGCCATCCGCAGCGGAAAGAAGGTCTTCAGGATGAAGGTGGGAGCTAAGCCTGAGCCCTACCCAGCACTTCAGCCATCTGTAGGAAGGGGAAAGAGCGGGATTTGTTCTGGAGAGGGAGGTTGAGTAGGACCCCGGTCGGCTCTTTTCCAGCGAGGGAAGCTGGTTCTGTGCACAAATGCAGGAGATTTGTGATGAGCTTTTAAGGTTTGTGCCAGAGCCTTTTCTGCTTCTCTGGTTGCCCACCTGGTTCCACCGTTTACACGGGTAGGGGTTTTCTGCTGGCGTGACTCATGCCCCGGCCCTCCTGGTGCTGTGCAGTGAAGTGCAGGCAGCTGCCCCTTTTCTCCCTGGGTCATGTGCAGTAGCAGCAGCAAAGGTGGAGGCCATCCCGTTCCCTGCTCTCTCATCCTGGCTTTTCTCCCTCTCTGCTCCTCCAGAAGGAAGCCCAGATCAAGTTCCATGTCCTGCTCACCTCCTATGAGCTGATCACTATTGACCAGGCGGTGCTGGGCTCCATCGAGTGGGCCTGTCTGGTGGTGGATGAAGCGCACCGGCTCAAGAACAACCAGTCCAAAGTAAGCACCAGATGTTTGTGAGTGATTTGTGGCGTTGGGAGGGGCCCGAAAGGTACAGCACCCCATCACCATCTGTCTGCTGCTCCATGCTTTCCTCCCTGGGAGCAGAAAGATGTCCTGACCTCACACGGGCTCTGCTGGGTCCTGCCTTTTGCTGGATTTGCTCTCTTTAACGTCATCTGGCATTAAAACTCCTTCAGTGGTGGAAGAGGTGGCAGCCTGGCAGTCCTTGGAGAGGCTGTCCTGGAAGGGCATCGATCCCTTTCCTGAGGCTAAATGTGTCCCCTGGGCCCATCACACCCTCAGCACAGGGTCGGCCGGGCTGGGGGGGATGGCTGAGAGCACGATGTGCACGCTGTGCTCTGCTGCCCCTGCCTGCTGCGGGGCAGAGGCTGCTGCTGAGTCTCTGTGCACAGATCTGCAGAGCCCTCAGCTGACGGATGGGCTCCTTGGAGCTCTTCTCACCCAACCTTGTTTCTCTTCCCAGTTCTTTAGAGTATTGAATAGCTACAAGATCGATTACAAGCTGCTGCTCACTGGGACTCCGCTCCAGAACAACCTGGAAGAGCTCTTCCACCTGCTCAATTTCCTGACTCCTGAGAGGTTTAAGTAAGTTGTCCCCTCTGAAAAGGGAGAGCAACTGGGGCCTGGCTCAGCAGAGGCTTTCCAGTTCCCTGGGGCTCCTGCCTGGGAGTGCCTGGATCCAGTTGCTGCTGTGCCCGTGCCAGTGGGCTGCCCTGGCAGGCAGGTGGTGATGCACATGGCCCCTTGGTTTGTCACAGCAGCCACACGTGCTTTTAACGTAGCCCCAAATTTACGCCCATGGACTGTTCCTTTTGGGTCCTGTGGGTAGTTATTGCTGACAGGAGATTTGCAAGGGAGAGCTGAAACCTGCCTTCCCTTCCCCTTCTCTGAGGAGGCTGGTACTCTGGGGCACTTGCTCAGACCACATATTAGTGCCTTTAGTGCAGATTTCCCCACAGCCATCAGTGAGGCTCCTTGGTCTGGCTTCACTCCGCTCAGATACAGGCACAAGAGTGTTCCCTTGCTCTGTACCCTGACAGCCCTGCCCATCCTTTTTAAGTCATAGAGACAGGTATCTCTGCTCCTTCGTGTGCCGTTACCGCTCAGCAGCGTGTGGTTCTGGCTTTCACAGTAACTTGGAGGGGTTCCTGGAGGAGTTTGCAGACATCTCCAAGGAGGACCAGATCAAAAAGCTGCACGATCTGCTGGGTCCCCACATGCTGCGGCGCCTCAAGGCAGACGTGTTCAAGAACATGCCGGCCAAGACGGAGCTGATCGTGCGAGTGGAGCTGAGCCAGATGCAGAAGTGAGTGATGGAGTGCAGCGTCCCGGGGTGGCTGCTGTGGCCCTGGCTGCTCAGCAGGAGCCTTTGCTGCGTGGCAGCCTGTCAGCGTGGCTCTGCTGGTTCTGGTGGGCATAGAGAAAACACTGAGACTGAGCTCCCTTCTGTTCTCAGCAGCCTGTGCTGCCAGCTCGCCTGTGTCAGCCTGGAGCACTGCTGCTGCCCCAGGGAATGCTTGTTCAGCTGCCTTCTTTTTGGGCTCGCTTGCTCAGCTTCAGCAGCATCTCCCTCCAAGGCTGGAGGCTTGCAGGGAAGGGCATGTTGCTTCTCCCTGGCACTGGCTCTGCTCACACCTAGCAGCGGGGAGCATTCCTTGCACCCCCTAGTCAGTCCCACTTACAGGGGCTGTGTCCACAGAGCAACCCCATGGCCCTAGGCTGAACTGTTGCTTCTTAAACCTTGTAAGAACTTGCTTTTAATCCCCATGTCCCGTTTGAAGCTCCAGTGGCGTGAGGTTTGGTGCCATCCCGTTTATCCCAGTCCCTCATCTGGCCACACTGACGTGGGTGTCTGTCCCGTCCTCGTTCCCATAGGAAGTACTACAAGTTCATCCTGACCAGGAACTTTGAAGCCCTGAATTCGAAAGGTGGTGGGAACCAGGTGTCACTGCTGAACATCATGATGGACCTGAAGAAGTGCTGTAACCACCCGTACCTGTTCCCCGTGGCAGCAGTGGTACGTCGGCCGCGCTCGCGCCGTGGAGACGTGCCTGGGAGGGTTGTGTGTCAGCCACGGGTGGAGGCTGTGTCCTGCTCTTGCTTTGGTTGCCAGTGTGGGTGTCCATCGAGTGGTTTGCTGCCAGGATGTTGTCTGTGGAATGCATGTGAGTTTGTGGAGTGGACGAGTGTTGTCCTGGCAGCAGCTGACCTGGATGCCTTCACAGGAGGCCCCCGTTCTACCCAACGGATCCTACGATGGGAATTCTTTGGTCAAATCTTCCGGGAAACTGATGCTGCTCCAAAAGATGCTGAAGAAGTTACGGGATGGGGGTCACAGAGTTCTCATCTTCTCCCAGGTGAGTGTAGGGGAGGATTAATAACAAACGCATTTCTTAAGGGGTTTGGTTTTGTTCTGGGTGAGTGTTTTGTGCTAGGGACAGAGAGGGAGAAGTGGGAGAGCCGGTGACTGCTGTGGCTGTGTCCCAGCGCTCTCCAGAGGGACTCCCTGTAACATTCACAACCTTGTTATCTATGGGTAACGAGGAGCTATCAGTAGGAGTGCTCCCCTGCGTGGTGAGTGCTCCAGACACAGCTCCCTTGTGCTGGCAAAGCTGCCTCTAGACGATGAGACACGAGTGTAGCTCCTGTGCCATTGGCGGTGCCACCACCGTGGCCTCAGGGCTGCGGGACAGGGCGGGTGCCCAGGGGCCATGGGGGAGGCAGGGAGCTGGTCTGTATGGAGCTGCTGGTGCCAGTGTCACCCTGCCCTGCAGATGACAAAGATGCTGGACTTGCTGGAGGATTTCCTGGAGTACGAAGGCTACAAGTACGAGCGGATAGACGGGGGCATCACCGGTGGGCTGCGCCAGGAGGCCATAGACAGGTTTAACGGTACCTGTGCTTCTGCCTTGCTGAGGGAGGGGGTGGGGGGCTGCAGCTGCGGTGGGGCCACTGTGCCGGGACCCCCCTTGCCCGTGGGACAGGCGGTTGTGCCACACTGGGTGAATCTGGCTGCCTGGGGCTGCTCCTGCCGCATCGTCGAGCCCTTGAGTTGTGTCCCTGAGCATGGAGGCTGCTTAGTTTGAGGGAGTCCTGTGTTTCTCTTCAGGGCCTTGGTAGATGACAGACCTCCCCCCTCAGCTCTGGGGCTGCATTTTCTCCTGGTTCCCAGGGAATGATGTATTTCCAGTCCTTTGCCTCTCTGTCTGTTGCTCATCCCGCTGTTGTGTCCCCGGGGCGCGGTGCTGCACCTCTCTGTGTAACCCACACTCCTCTCTGTCTCACCGTTTGCCACCTGTGGGTTTGTCTTTCTCAGCTCCTGGTGCTCAGCAGTTCTGCTTTCTGCTCTCTACCCGCGCCGGTGGTCTGGGCATAAACCTTGCTACGGCCGACACAGTCATTATTTATGATTCTGACTGGAATCCCCACAATGACATCCAGGTTTCTGACTTTTCCTTTTCCTTCCCATGTAGTAAGTACCTTTCTGGCTCTGCCCTCTGTTTGCACACCCTGCACAGGCAAGTTGGTCTCTTCTTTCAAGAGCTGTTGACCCTTTCTGCAGGATGTACAGGGTGTGTTTTTGCTCAGGAGCTCCTGTCCTACATCCACCAGCTCACCCTGCCCTGTCTGTGGCATGGGGGGAGACCTGGCATGTAAAGTGATCTCTCTTCTGTGGGCTTCTCATTTTCTCCTGCTGCTTGTTTGCCTCTGGGTTCCCTCTCCTCTTTTGGCAATGTTCCACTTGCATTTCCAAAACCCCAGGGTAAGCCTTGGCTAAGGACTGACCACTGATGGGAGACAGCAGCTGGAGCTGGTGAGCAGCCAGTGCCTCCGTCTGTAACAGAAAAGTGAGGAGAAAAGCATATCCCTCCTGTTCCCACCGCCCAAGAGAATGTCCTCACCAGAGCTGCAGCCAGGGCTGGTCTCTGTGCCAATGTTTGCTTTCCCTGGCCTTCAGCAGTGGGTGTGCTGGTGCAGGGTGGTGAGGGAGCAGCATGACCTGGAGAATCTGCACCTGGAGGGTTCCTAGCAGGAGCGTGACCTGGCTGCCCCTGTTCAGACCCTGCAGTCAGGGGCTGTGAGGAGCCTGGTCTGCCTGCAGTCAGGGGCTGTGAGGAGCCTGACCTGCCTGCAGTCAGGGGAAGGGACCAGCGCGTTCAGGTTGGCTCCGAGGAGCCCCTGTAGCAGCCCTGAGAGCTGACCTCAGCCTGGCCCTGCGGTGCCTGTGTGCAGTGTGGAGGGCTGAGAAGCTGGGCTGTGGTGCCGCCTGTGGCAGCTCCGTTGTCGGCCCGCAGGCGTTCAGCAGAGCTCACCGCATCGGGCAGAACAAGAAGGTGATGATCTACCGCTTCGTGACCAGAGCCTCGGTGGAGGAGCGCATCACGCAGGTGGCCAAGAGGAAGATGATGCTCACGCACCTCGTGGTGCGCCCGGGGCTGGGCTCCAAGTCGGGCTCCATGACCAAGCAAGAGCTGGACGACATCCTCAAGTTTGGGACGGAGGAGCTGTTCAAGGATGATGTGGAAGGTGAGGCTGGGCTGGTGCTGGTGATGCCCGCGGGCGCCGTGCCGCGTCCCGGCCGCTGCAGCCCCTGTGCCGGTGCCTGCAGGCATGGTGTCTCAGGGACAGCGCATCGCCGTGCCCGATGCCGTCACCCCTTTCTCCGACACGTCGTCGACCAAGGGGGGTTCGGTGACTCCTGGCATGAAGAAGAAGCACGGTGGCACCCCGCCAGGTGTGTACCCCCCATCCTGGGGAGACCCGGCCGCCTCCCGGGCCCTGCAGCAGCCTGAGCTCCCCTGCCCCTGGAGCCTGCTGTCTCCAGCTTGCGCTTCCCTTCCCCTGGCTCTGCTCTCCAGGCGACAATAAGGATGTGGATGACAGCAGCGTGATCCACTACGACGATGCTGCCATCTCTAAGCTTCTGGACCGAAACCAGGACGCGACTGATGACACGGAGCTGCAGAACATGAACGAGTATCTCAGCTCCTTTAAAGTGGCCCAGTATGTTGTGAGAGAAGAGGATGGTGTGGTAATGTGACTATAGTATCACGTCTTACAATTGCACCTCTCTGTATTAATCCTGCTCCCTTTCCTGTTCTTGTGAGTGTTGTGGCATGGGGCAGGGCTCCTGCCTGCTCTCTGACTGCTGTGGCTTGTTCCAGGCCTGGGGGTCCCAGGGCTGATGAGACTGGCAGCAGGCAGAGGAAGCACAGTTACCTTTGTCCTGTGCAGCCCACGATGCCAGCCAGGCTCTGTCCCTGTTGGCTCAGGGCCTCATTTTGATCAAAGCATCCAAGCTGTCCTTGTGCAGACCCTTCATGGCACTGCGTGTGTACCGTGCTGCCGTTGTGTTTGCTCAGTAGCTGACTGACTTGTTTCGGCTGTTGGAGGAGCTGTGACTGGCTGCTGCTCTGGGCAGTCTGCAGATCTGTGGTTTCTCCCTCGCTGGGAGCTGTGGGGCAGGATGGATGGGGAGAGCTCAGAGCAGCAGTTTCTGGGGGAAGGTTGTCTCGTTCCCTTGGCAGCCTCACACCGAGCCAGGAGCCAAATTCCAGACAGTGGCTCGATGCTCCCCCTGGAGTGCTGTGAGAGGACAGACTGCGAAAGGGATGCAAACAGGTCTGTGGCTGCCCCATCATAAGCCACTTGTCTCTTGCTTTGCAGGAGGAGGTGGAACGCGAGATCATCAAGCAAGAGGAGAACGTGGACCCCGACTACTGGGAGAAGCTGCTGCGGCACCACTATGAGCAGCAGCAGGAAGATCTGGCCAGGAACCTGGGGAAAGGGAAGCGAATCCGCAAGCAGGTCAACTACAACGATGCCTCTCAGGAGGACCAAGGTACAGCCGAGCTGTGTGGCTGCTGGCTGGGCTGGGCAGGGCTCTGAGGAGCTGCACAAGCACCTCCTGAGAGGCAGGCTGGCTCAGGCATGCGTGTCTCTGCTCTGGCAAGCTGCCTGGCCTGTGCTTCCCAGGGTCCTGGTTTCCCCAGCGGGTTTTCCAAAGGTTTTATCTGTTTATTTTTTGACCCATCAGCTCTGATTTGTACCAGGAGAATTGAGGGAAAATGTGTGTGTGTGTGTGGGCAAAATGTCTCCAATGGGGTTTTTTTCCTGTGTAGGAGAATACAAATTGGAGCACCTGAGAATATGTTTTCCTGCTTGTGGTGTCCTCCCCTGTCGTTGCCTGGCTCTGGGTGGCAGCTGCAGCTGCCCTGGCCCGTGCCTGTCCTGCACATCACCCCTGGCAGGTTCCCACTGCCCAGGCTCTTTCCTAACCTGACCTGCCTTGTGTTCCATAGAGTGGCAGGATGAGCTCTCTGACAACCAGTCAGAGTACTCCATTGGCTCCGAGGATGAGGATGAAGACTTTGAGGAGAGGCCAGAAGGTCAGAGTGAGTTAATGTGTTTGATTCTCCTCGGGATTTTGCTCTGTGGGAAGCCTCTGGCACTCAGGTGCAGCAGAAACATCTGGGTTGGAGGGACTGATGTGCTTCTGGGCTCCCATTCAGGGGAAGGTGGCTTCACTGGCCTGCCAGGTGAGGAGGTTCCCAGGGCAGGGAGGGCAACCAGCCGTATCCTTCACTGGCCGCTGCGGGACCTTGGTCTGGTCCTCGCGGTGGGAGGATGGAGACCCCAGGAGGAGTGGGCACGGTAGCCCCTTGCCTGGTGAGGGCAGAGGAGTGCCCCAGCTCGGGGAGGCCAGTGGGGAATGGTGGAAGGGGCTCTGCAGCCTGGGCTGCTGCTCTGCCTGGGTTCTGCTCCCATAGGAGGGAGTGCAGGGAGCCTGGGGCATGTGAGCGCTTTGGCTGCCTCTCCTGGCTGCCTGGGCCCGTTGGTCACCGAGGCTGCTTGTCTCTAGGTGGCAGGAGACAATCCCGAAGGCAGCTGAAGAGTGACCGGGACAAGCCTCTCCCTCCTTTGCTGGCAAGAGTTGGGGGGAACATCGAGGTGAGTGTGAGCCTCAGGCGGAGCTGTGCCAGGGCTGCCCTGGTCCGGTGGCTCCTGCAGCACAGCCGTGCCAGCTCTGCCCTGGCCAGACGGCTCCTGCAGCGCAGCCGTGCCAGCTCTGCCCTGGCTGGGTGGCTCCTGCAGCACAGCCGTGCCAGCTCTGCCCTGGCCGGGTGGCTCCTGCAGCGCAGCCGTGCCAGCTCTGCCCTGGCCAGGCGGCTCCTGCAGCGCAGCCGTGCCAGCTCTGCCCTGGCCAGATGGCTCCTGCAGCGCAGCCGTGCCAGCTCTGCCCTGGCTCAGCCGTGCCAGCGCCTCGGCTTCCCGCAGGTGCTGGGCTTCAACGCCCGGCAGCGCAAGGCCTTCCTGAACGCCATCATGCGCTGGGGGATGCCGCCTCAGGACGCCTTCAACTCGCACTGGCTGGTCCGGGATCTGCGGGGCAAGAGCGAGAAGGAGTTCAGGTGCCGGGGGCCGGGTGAAGGAGCCACCGAGCTGCTCCCTGGGGAGGTGACGCCTGTTTGGTTCGGGAGCACAGGGCACAGGCTGGGCACAGGCTGCGTCTCAGCCTGGTGTGGGGAGCGGGTGGGAGCAGGGAGGTGGTGCCTGGTGCCCAGCCGGGCTGAGCTGTGCCCGTGCCCCCGCAGGGCTTACGTCTCTCTGTTCATGAGGCATTTGTGTGAGCCTGGGGCGGACGGCGCCGAAACCTTCGCGGACGGCGTTCCCCGGGAGGGGCTGTCGCGCCAGCATGTGCTGACTCGGATAGGAGTCATGTCACTAGTAAGGAAGAAGGTGGGTGAGGAGGACTTTGCGGGTGCTGTCTCGGGTGTGTTGTGGGGGCTGGGGGTGTTGCTGCTGCCGAGCTCCTCTCGCCAGGGACCCGCTGCCCACTGCCCCAGCCTCCCTGCGCATCGCTCCTGTCACGGTCAATGCCAACTGCCCTTCCAACCCTGCTGCTTCCTCCCCTTGGAGGGACGTAGGATGAGCAGGGATTTAATAGCTGGCAAAAATGAGGAGCCCTGCTGCAGGTTTGCTTGGTCTCAGGGCTGTAGTGTCCCATGTCCCTGGCAGGGTGGGTGCAGCGATCCCACCGCTCTGTCAGGCTGTGAGCGAAGCAGCCCTGGGCTGGAAACGTCTGCAGGGTTTGACTCGATGATGTGTGTGTGTCTGCCCCAGGTGCAGGAGTTTGAGCACGTCAATGGGAAGTACAGCACCCCAGATCTGATTCTCGAGGGCCCGGAGAGCAAGAAGTGCAGCGAGATGGTGTCTTCAGATCCCAACACCCCCGTCCCAGCCAGCCCAGCGCACATGCACGCGGGGCCTGTGGCCCTGGCAGGTGGGCGTGCTGCAGGCTTCCAGGGGGTCATGGCTTTGGTCTGGCTTGGGAAAGGAGGTGGCCAAGACACCAGAAGGTCTCACAGATACCTGCCCACGCTGGCAGTGTGTGCAGCCCTCTGGGCCCTGTTCCGTAGCTTCCTTCCTTTGCTGTTGTTACAGACAAAATAGAAACACAACTCGGGTTCCAGGAGGAAAAGGACCAAGTGGAGCCAAAGCCCAGGAAGGCATCTGACAGCCAGGTAGGGCCACTCTGGCAGCCGTTGTGTGGTCTGCCCAGAGCCTTGGAGCCCGCTGAGGTCAGGGCAGGGCCAGGCTGATCGGTGAGTCTGTGCTTTATGTTAAGGTGCCTGCAGGGGCTGAGAGGGTGGAAAACGAAGAGCACTCAGAAAGCTGCGACGGCAAAGAGAAACCGAGGGAAGAGAAGCAAGAGGAGAGTGGAAAGGCTGAGCCTCCTCCCCAGCCCCTGGTGAAAGGTGAGTCTCTGGCTCTGGTGGACTCCATCCCTGTGCAGAGGAATATTCTGCTAGAAGTTGTTCAAAAGGCTGGAAGGTACAAACAGCAGAATCCCTGTACCCTGACAGGGGACGTACACTGGGACAAGCACGCTGTGCTCTGAAGGGTGTTTGGCAGGTCAGGCTCTTCTCACGTCCTGTTCTCTTCTGCAGATGAAGGGATTCAAGAGAAAGAGAAGCCTTTGGAGAAGCCGGAGTCGAACAGCAGCCCAGGGAAAGGCGAGGACAAGGAAGTCAAACCAGGTGAAGTACGAGGAGGCTTTGGGGCGAGAAGCAGCGAGAAGTGTCTCCAAAGCAGGGCAGGTGCCTGGCGAGGGAGCGCGTCCGCGGGGTGATGGCAGCTGGTGCTCGCCTTCTGCTGCCTCTTGGGAGCCGCAGGCGGGAGCGAGGCCCCGTTACGGTGCGAGCAGCAGGAGCCATCGGGGCAGCCGCCGTGGAGCACAGAGCGGGCCGGTGGCTTTGCCAACGCTGACTCGAGCGGGGAGCTCCTCCGGCAGCTGACAGGGCAAGGACTGGTGTTTCGGCAGAGGGCAATCAGCGTGGTTTCTCGTGTTTGCCAAGCAGAGGAGGCCAAGGTGGAGGAGAAGGAGCAAAGTGAGACTCAGCAGAACGGTGACAAAGAGGAGGAGGAGGATGGGAAGAAGGACGAGAGGAACCTGAACTTCCGATTCATGTTCAACATTGCTGACGGTGGCTTCACGGGTAAGAACAGCACGTGAAGCTCTTGCTGAAGCTGTGCCGGCAGTGCCAGCCCCGTGCCAGGGCTGCAGACGGGATGATGCTTTGCCTGGCAGCTGGCTGTCTCGCTGTTGAGCTGTGGCCCCCTCGCCCTGCCCGGTGCTCTGTGCCGTGTTCCCCACGGTGCCGCCGCTGCCTGACCGGGCTGTGCCCGTCCTGCTTCCACAGAGCTGCACACGCTGTGGCAGAACGAGGAGAGGGCTGCCGTCTCCTCCGGCAAGATCTACGACATCTGGCACCGCCGTCACGACTACTGGCTGCTGGCAGGAATTGTCACGTACCCCTGGGCCCGGTGGGAGCGGGGCTGGTGCCGGGGGCTGGCGGGGGGGCCTGTGCGGGGGGCAGGGAGGGGGTTTGGCGCGGGACTGGGGTGTGCTGTTGGTTGGAGGGTTCCTCCTTGACGCTCGCTCTGCGCCAGCCACGGCTACGCCCGCTGGCAGGACATCCAGAACGACCCGCGCTACGTCATCCTGAACGAGCCCTTCAAGTCAGAGATACACAAAGGGAACTACCTCGAGATGAAGAACAAGTTCCTTGCCCGGCGGTTCAAGGCGAGTTGCAGGTCCAGGGCTGGTGAGTCCTTACCGGCAAGGGGGGAACCAGAGCAGCACCCTAAAGCCAGACAGGAGCCTGCTTAGTGCCTTCTGGGAGTGCAGCCAGGAGCTTTGTGAGCGGCTCGTGGTCACCTGGCAGCCAGGGCTTGGACTTGGGTAGCAACCGGGCTCTGGGGGACGATGCATGGGATGGGACTGGCTGCCCTGGGCCCCTCTCTGTGAGCAGGCTGGGCTGGGTGCAGTGCTGTTGAAATGCTGCCTCAATCCCTTTCTGGGATGCCCAGTGTCTGAAGGGGGTAAGAAAATACACGAGCTGGGCCTGTTCCTGCAGGAGTTTATGTGAGTGAGGCCGATGGGGTGCGTGGCAGAGGCTCTGCTGGCGTGAGCTGCCTGCAGTGCTGGGGGCTGCGGAGTGGTGCTGACTTACACTGGAGCAGGGTCTGGTCCTGAATCCTTCCCCTCCTGCCCTTCCCAGTTGCTGGAGCAGGCTCTGGTGATCGAGGAGCAGCTGCGGAGGGCTGCGTACCTCAACATGACCCAAGACCCCAATCACCCGGCCATGGCATTGAACGCCCGGCTGGCTGAAGTGGAGTGCCTTGCCGAGAGCCACCAGCATCTCTCCAAAGAGTCTCTGGCTGGCAACAAGCCCGCAAACGCCGTCCTGCACAAGGGTGAGTGCAGGCAGAGGGGGCAGCAGCCTGCCCTGAGGGGCTGGGCAGGGTTTGCCACCCTGAGCGTGGCGAGATCCAGCCGGGAGGTTGTCGCATTCTCTGCTGCCTGCTCAGTTTGCTGGCGAGGGCACAGGGAAGCAGCAGGCGGCTGCTGCAGCTGACGGGGCTCCACAGCTCACTCTGCTGTCAGCTCCTGGCTGCTGGAGCTCACCAATGCTGGGAGGCTCTGCCCGGGGCACGGCGATGCCGTCCTGGCCTGAGCCTGCCTCGCTCTGCTCACAGTGCTGAACCAGCTCGAGGAGCTGCTGAGCGACATGAAGGCCGACGTGACGCGCCTGCCCTCGATGCTGTCCCGCATCCCGCCCGTGGCCGCGCGCCTGCAGATGTCGGAGCGCAGCATCCTCAGCCGCCTGGCCACCCGCGGCGGGGACGCCGCCGTCACGCAGGTCTGCGGGGATGGGGATGGGTGACCCCGCAGCGGGGCACGGCTCTGGTGGGGCCAGGGCTGCAGGTCAGCGGCTCTTCTCCCTCCTTACCTCCCCAGGGCTCCTTCGGCTCCTCCCAGATCTACAACAACAACTTTGGGCCCAATTTCCGAGGTCCTGGGCCAGGCGGGATCATCAACTACAGTCAGATGCCTCTGGGACCGTACGTGACCGGTAGGTCGAGGGCAGAGGAACGGAATGGGGCAGATTGGCACGGGCCAGCGGCGTGGCCGGAGGACAGCGGGCAACCGAGGCGTCTCCTCTCTCCCATCGCAGATATTTAGCCGTTCCGTGGATTTTCCTCTGCAGCTCCCGTTTGCAGCTGAGGTGAGGCTGCGCCCGCGGCTCTCTGCGCGTCGCACATGTGTGTCCTTGGCCACGCGTGGCTTGTGATGCCGCGTGCTCGCGGCTCTCTGCGCATCGTGTGTGTGCATGTCCTCGGGCCATGCGTGGCTTGTGATGCCGCGTGCTCGCGGCTCTCTGTGCGTCGCATGCTCTGCATGTCGTTGGCTGCATTGCCACGTGTCGTTTGGTGCATCCCGCGTGTCGTTGGCTGCATCTCGTGTCGTTGGCTGCTCTCTGGCTTGTCATGTGCTGCTCTCCGCGCGTCTCTCGCTGTCGCCTCGAGGAAACGTGGGTGCAGACACACGAGAGGCCGTTCGAGGGCTCCGTTCGGTGCTGCCTCCGAGTGCCGGTGCTGGATGTGGCTGCAGCGGGTGCCGGCAGGGGCAGGATCTCCGCGTGCTCCCCGTGTCCGCAGCCCAGCTGACCGGCAGCTCTCTGCTCTCCTTGCAGCAGCCCCCGGGGCCACCCCCAGCCCCCAGCCGCCGTGTCGCTAAAGGACAGGCGTGGGACGCGGCGGCGGCGCCTGCGTGGAAGACGAGCTGCCGCCGGGCTCTCCCGCTCTGCTTCAAGTGTGCTTCGCCCGGCGCGGCCCCGCGTCCCGAGCGCCCGCGTGGGGGGCATTTCGTGTACATTTTTTGCACTTTCTTATTGAAGACTTGAAGCGTTTGTCTGGGTGAGGTGGGCTGAGCTGACAAGGGAGGTAGGGTCACCGTGTTTTTGTCTGGTTTTACTGCTGCGTGTGGGGAGGCCGGTGGGTGTCCTGCTCCCCGCCGGCTGCTCCGGGTGCCTGTCCGGGGCTCAGACAGCTCCCACGCTTCCCATTTCTGCGTCCTCGTGGTGTTTGAGCAAGTGCATGCCCTGCTGCCAGCCCCACGGCCCGAGCCCTGCTGCCAGCCCCACGGCCCGAGCCCTGCTGCCAGCCCCATGGCTGGAGCCCTGCTGCCAGAGCCCTGCTACCAGCCCTGTGGCTGGAACCCGCCTGCCCGGTCTGTCCCGGCAGTGAGGCCGTGGCCAGGGCACAGGGGCCGAGGTGATGTGGTGAGAGGGAGGGGATGGCAAGAGCCAGAGTGGGGACACCGGCACGCGTGGCAACACTGACTGCGCCGCGGCGGCGGCCTCGCGCCGGAGGCTGACAGCAACTGTATGCACCGCCCCCGCCTTCCCTTCGTGCTCCCTGTGTCCCCGTTTCTGTTCTCTGTGTTTTAATAAATCCTTTGGCAAGGATGCGGCAGGAGCCTGGTGAGGCGAGCGGCTGGGGGGAAGGTGCTGCCCTGGGGGGCACAGGAGGCTGTGCTGGTGCCAGGGGGGTGCTGGCTGCGGTCACGGCCCCTGTGCTGTCCTGCACACACACACACACACACACACACACACACGGTCCCTGCCTGGCTGGTGGGTGCAGAGCTGGCTTTCTGTAAGCACAGGTAGATATAAAGAGGTAACAGATGGGTGTAGCTAAAGGTGTAGACGTGTAGGTACAGCTACATCTGTGTGGGTGTGTAGATACAGACACACGTCTGTAATAAACCCGTGTACAGGTGTGTGTTTGTGCTTGTAGAGGTCATTATGTGCATATACAAGTAAATCTATAGGGTGTGTGTATATAGGCACAGGCAGGGGTAGCTGCACGTCTGTAGGTGTGGACACAGAGGTGCATGTGTACATGTGTGTGTGTGCACACAAACACCTCTGTGATTTACACACCTACAGATGCGTGTATCCGTAGATCTGCGTATCTGTGTCTCTCTGGATAAAGAGGTGTGTGATCTGTGTGTGATCTGTGTGTGTGTGTGTGCAGGCACAAATGGTATACATACCGCTGTGTGCTTTCGCATCAGTGCAGATGCAGAGGTGTGTAGGTAGGACTACACGTACCGTGTACGTAGATGCACGGCTGGGTAAATGTGCTTTATCTCTGCATGCAAACATCAGTGTGGCTACACACACACGAGCTGAAGGGATGTGGGTACGGGCACAGGTGAACTCACACGTCTGTATGTGCACACGCCTAGAGAGCTGTGCTGCTTTTAACGTGTTATTTGTGAGAGACTCTGTGTGTGTGTGTGTATACATACCCCTGTGTTTATGTACGTGCATGCACCCCCTCACCGTGGCAGGGTGTAGCCACGTATGTGGTGGATAAACACACACACACAGAGGTGCAGGTCTGCAAATAACTGTCTGATGCTGTGTTTAGTTGTGTGCAGGCACAGGGACGTGTGTGTCTGTGTTTATGGGTAGAGGCAGATACAGGGATGAGCAGAGACGTGTTTCTGTACAGAGAGAACGCAGATACCTACAGCTGTCTCTGAACCACAGGTACGTGTGTCCACGTGTGTGTAGGTGTATGGTTTATAGATCTAGCTGTGAGTGCAGCCACAGAGCTGGGTGTTGATGCAGGTCTGCGCGCACACAGAGGGATGGATGTGTCTGTTCCCATACGGGTGTGCAGGTGTAGACATGCGAACAGGCGTGTCAGCCTCTGCACGTGGGCAGGGACACGTCTGTGTGGGCACACACGCAGCTGCGGAGCTTGTCTGGGTGCTGGGATGGACCTGACAGACGGTGACCCCTGCACAGATGTGTGTCTGCAGGTACTGAGCGCTGGGTGAAGAGGGGTGTGACTGTAGGGGTGCAGGCGGAGGTAGCTGCACCCCCGGCAGGCAGCTGTAGGGGGGTGTGTGTGTACGTTCCCACAGCCCCGCGCTGATGGACGTGTTCCCTGCAAAGGCAGCTGGAGGCCCCTGTAGCTGAGGCTCAGAGCCCACAGCGCTGCCTAGAGCTGGGGCAGCCCCCTGTGCCAAACCAACCTGGCTGTGTGCCCCTCCCCGCCACCGCTCCCTCCTCCGGGCTGCAGCCCCAGCCGTGCCGGGGCTGGTGCCGGCGCGGTGACACAGGCAGGGCAGAGGCCAGTGGGCCGGGCGCAGGCTGGGGAACAGCTTCGTGTTGTCGGCCTCGTGGGCTACAGCACCCGCTCGCGGCCCCGCGGCAGCCACGCCGGGCTGGGAGCCGCACATGCAACGGGTCCCCTCCCTGCACCGTGCCACACCGGCGGCACCCGTGGCGTCGGGCTCGGCCCGGTGCGCTCCCCGCCGGCGGCTGTCCCCGCGCCTCACGGCCACGCCGGGCAGACACAGTACGATGGTGGGGGGCAGCAGGGCGGGAGCCGCGGCTGTCGGCGCTCGGTGCAAACCACACTCTCCCCACTCTGCTCCAACGAAGCGTAAGCAAGCGAACGGCGGCGAGGGCGGCGGCGGGCTGGGCCGCGCGCGCTTAGGATCTGTAGTCCTTCTTGCTGTAGGGTTTGTTGCCCAGGATGCTATCGATCTCGTGGACGATGGAAGACGACAGCTTCGGAAGGACCTGCGGGCACGGGGGATGCCGTCGGGAGCCGCTCGTGCCGCTGGTGCGTGCAGGATGACGCGGGCACTGGTGCCACGTGGCCGTGCTGCGCTTGCCGCCTCCGCCCCAGCGCCTCGGTGCTACCAGCCCCGGCCTGATGGCTGAGCGACCCACTTAGGGAAAGCTTAGGTGGGGCTCATCCCCTGCCTCGGCCTGGCAACACCTCAGCTCTGCAGCTCGGCTTTGGATCAAGCAGCTCCCATGATTTTGGTTTCAGGCCAGGTTCGCAGCTTCCTTTCCCTGCAGAGCGCTCGCAGCAGCGCGTGGTGCCTGGCCGCGTGTCACAGGAGCTCGGGAGCTGCTGCCCCCGAGCAGGGGCTGCTCGTTTCCCTGCAGCGATGCCGCGGCGTGGGATGGGGAGCACTGACCTGTATTGCTCCGATGTTCTCCATCAGCTGGTCGGCGTTGGAGGCACCCAGCAAGACGGAGCTGACGCCCTCGTTGCGCAGGCACCAGGCTGGGGCAGGAGGGAGAGCAGAGCCTGAGCACGGCCCAGCCTCCCCGCAGCCCCCCACGTTCCCCCCCCGGCCCCTTACCGATGGCGAGCTGCGGCAGGGTGCAGCCCAGGCGCTCGGCGATGGCCTGCAGCTCCTTCAGCTTCGCCTGCTGCCGCCGGCCCTCCTCGCTCAGGATCTTGTCCTTCAGCCACTGGTATCCCTGGGGGCGAGAGGGGGTTTGGCAGGGGTGTCACCGCGGGACTGGGCTGTACCGGGACCTCGTGCCGCCCCTGGTCCCGCTCCCCTGGCTCTGCCCGTCCCGGCGCGACCGCCCCGGCCCTGGCTCACCTTCAGCGAGGCGCGGGAGTAGGGGGGGATCCCCCCGTCGTACTTCCCTGAGACGATGCCGCAGGCGAGCGGGGACCAGGTCATGGCTCCCACACCTGGGGCGGAACAGAGCGGAGGTGAGGCCACGGCACAGGGCCCGGCCAGCCCCAAGCCATCCGTGCCGTGCCTCGGGCTGGCTGCAGCAGCACCGGGCTTTGAGGGGCCGGGGCAGGACCCCCCCCACCGCCGTACCTATCTTGTGGAAGAGCTCGGGGAGCTGCACCTCCACCTTCTCCCGCTGGAACATGTGGTACTCGGCCTGCTCGCAGATGGGTGGGATCAGGTTGAACTGCCGGGCCACGGAGTAGGCTTCCTGCGAAGAGCCGCGCGCTCAGCGCCCTGCCGCCCTCCCGAGCCCCCCGCCAGCCCCCCGAGCCCCCTGCAGCTGCCCAAACCTAATTAAGGCTCAAGTGCATCTGCAAGCGCTTGGCTCCTGACAGCTGCTGTCTAATGAAATCAGCGTCACCGGCGGCACTGGGGCTGCTCCGCCGCGGCTGCCCCTGGCCCCCCGGGCCCTTACCATGATCTCCATGGAGCTCCAGCGCGAGGTCCCCCAGTACATGGCCATCCCCTGGTTGATGACGTGGGTCATGGCTCGCACGGTCTCTGCCGGGAGGGAAGGGGAGAGCGGCAGGCAGGGGTTAGCGGGGAGCAGAAGGGGCAGGAGGCAGCTCGGTCCCCGGCAGCGGCGCAGGTTGTGCCTGCAAGATGCTTTCAGAAGGATGAGGATCGAGGGAGCAGCCACTTGGGACGTGCCGGGGACCACGGCTGACCCTGTCGTGCCGCTGGCGATGCCAGGGCTCTCCTGGCACCAGCTCCGTGCCCCACAGGGTACCAGCACCACGCTTGGCACCGCTTCGGGGAGGATCTGAAAGCATCGACCGTGCACCGACCCAGGAGAGGGAGAGAACCCCGTCCCCGTGGGGTCTCTGGGGGAGCCGTCCCTGAGCCATGCGGGCTGGGGCAAGCCAAGGCAGGCAGAGGAGAGAGCGAGGGGCACGGGGCTCGTCTGTCCAGCACCGGAGTGTGCTCACAGCTGCCCCGGCAAGGAGGGACCCAGCTGCAGCCTCTGGCACCACTGCCGGGGTGGCCACAGCCAGGGCTCTTTGCTTTTGTCCCCTGTAAGTGCAGGAGGGTCTGACAGGGCTGGGGAGGTGCTGCTGCCTGTGCGTTTCCCGGCAGGCTTTGCTGGGGGTGGCAAGGACAGTGCTGGAGTCACCAGGGAGCGGGGGTCCTGCCCCAGGACATGCCCTGGGACGCAGGCAGCGGCCGGCGGGCGCAGTGCGGGCAGGGAGTACCTTCTACGATGAAAGTCCTGGACTTGGAGGAACTAAATGGGTCCCCTGGTGATAAAAGAGAGATTTAGAGAGAGCAGAGTCGGCCGCTGCCGGCGGAGCAGAGCGAGCGGCTCACAGGGACGGGGCAGCGACCCGCCGCCGCGCCACCGACCCCCCCGGTGCCGGGCTGGGGGTGGCAGAGGCTTCACCACAGCGCAGGCTGACCGTGGCGGCGGAGAAGCAGCTGCTGCTCAGGAAGTAAAAATGCCCTTTAGACAAAAGCCTGGCGCAAACCAACCGTGACAGCGACAGCAGGCGCCCGGCAGGAGCGCGGCGCGGCGCGGCACCCACCTTCCATCGGCGTGTTGGGGTCGGGCCGGTTGGCGAACACCACGTCCACGTACTCCAGCTGCAGCCGCTCCAGCGACGCCTTCAGACCTGCAGCGCCGACGGGAGCGTCAGGCACGGGAGGCTCTGTGCCGCGGGCCGGGGTCAGCTGGCACGGGCACGGCCTGGCACCGGCGCCTGGCCAACCATCCCTACCTTCTATGATGTGCTTTCGGGACAGTCCCCTCTCCGTCTCGGCCCTGGAAGAGGACAGGCGCGTGAGAGCCCGGCACGCTGCGGCTGCTCTGCCGCCCGGCGGGTGCTACCTACTTTCCTCCCCAGAAGATTTTGGTTGTGATCACCAGGCTGGACCGTCTGTAGGGACAAAGAGAGAGTCACCAGCAGCAGCGGAGCCCCGTGAGCCTTGCCTGTGCCTGGGGCTGCTCCACCAGCGTTCCCCAGCCCGCAGGAGGCAAGTCCAGCTTACCTCCACCCTTTCTTCTTGATGATGTTCCCCAGCACCACTTCAGCCCTACAAGGGAAGGGACGTCATCTGCTGTGGCCGTGGGGAGCTGTGGCAGCCGTCAGCCCCCTCCAAGCGGCCACTTTGCAGTCAACAGACCCGAGAGGCTCACGGTGCCGCTGCAGCTCGGAGGGGCCGGGGCGCAGGGTGAGCCCCTCGTGCCGCCGCTGCGGTGTGGTACCTACTTGCCGGCGGCGTAGACTTCTGCCGTGTCAAAGAGATTAATGCCGTTGTCATAGGCCAAAGTCATCAGCTGCTCTGCCATCTGTGACGGGAGAGCGGGGAGGGTCGGTGAAGGGAGCGGCCGAGAGCCGGAGCCTGGAGGCGCTGGTGAGCTCTGGCACACCACGTACACCAAGACCCAGGCCCGTCCCTTCCCTGCATCGCTGGAGCCACGGTCCTTACCTCATCTGTGATTTGCCCTCCGAACGTCACCCATGTCCCTGCAGAGGAGAGAGTGCACACACGGTGAGTGTGGTGAGCACCGAATGCTGTTGCCCTGAGCCCCTGGCCCCCCACCCTGGCACACAGTGGCTGCAGTTGGCCCTGCCACGTGTGGCACAGCGCTCCCGGCACAGCCCGGTCACTTCACGTCATGTTGGAGGAGAGAGAAAATCATTTGACAAGTTCTGAGCCGGGTCCCAAAGCCACCCCTGGGCCAGAGGAAAACCCTTTCCTTCCCTTCCCTCGGCAAAGCTTCGCTGGAGCCAGGTGAGTGCTGCCCTCGCCAGGGAGCACCAGCAGCAGCCCCAGGAGCCGCGCAGGGACCCCGGCACTTACCCAGGCCCAGGCAGGACACGCGCAGCCCCGACTTCCCGAGGTTCCTGGAAGACAGAGACTCCTTAGGAAAGCCCCTGGAAGGCTCAAACCGCTGCCTCATGCATCTGTGTGCCCCCGAGGGCACCGTCCGCGGGGGCCATCCCCAGTCCCCATCCCCATCCCTGCCTGGGATAGCCCCGTGGCAAAGGCCCCCTCCAGCTGACCAAAAGGCCCTTCCCAGCCGGGGATGCCGCGGCTCACAGCCTGCGCCGTGGTGCTGCTTCCCTGGCACGCAGTGGCCGTGGGCAGTGACCTCGTTGCAAGGGCTCCCTGGGATGCGGCCGTGGTTCCCAGCTCCCCTGACCCTGCTGGGGGACGGGGCAGGAGCAGGGGGAGGTGGTGCACCCACGGTCAGGCCCCAGAGCGTCCCACACGCGGTGTGAGCTGTGGGGTGGCACAGGGGAGCAGGGGGCTCGCGCTGGGAGAGGGTGCTGGTGAGAAATGGAGCACCCCTGAAAAGGTGGCTGGCACCAGAAGCCAGAGAACAGCTTTAGGGAAGGGGGGCCGGGCTGGCAGCCGCCTTCGCCATGGTGATGGGGAGCCAGTTTCTCGTTAGAAATGACAAAGGCTCCAGAAACGAGAGTTAAAATAAATAAAGTGTAGGTGAGGCGCGGCAGCTCGCCCGCGCGGGTGTCGCGTAGCAACCGCCAGGCACCCGCATGGCACCGCCGGCACCGGGAGCAGCCACGGCACCACCGACACGGGCACCAGCCCCGGAGCAGCCACGGGCACTGACAGTGGGCCCAGAGCAGCCACGGCACCGGCAGCAGCCACAACCCCGCCACACCGCGCGTCCTCCTCCCGCACCGCCGCATCGCTGCCCAGCCTCCGGCGCGCGGGCGCTCCCCGCCACGGTGGGTTTCCCGTGCTTTGCGGGGCCTGGGGCTGCCCCAGAGCCCTCCCCAGTGCCCGGGCAGGGGCGCAGCTGGTTTGGATGATGATGGGGGGTGACAGTTGTGCTCGTCCCCGCGCTCTGCTGGCCCCGGGCGCTTTGTGCCTGTCACATCGGGGGCACACGGCGGCTCTCAGATGGTCCATGGGTGTGGGGTCAGCACCCAGCCCCATGCCTGGGGCACCCCCATCCTTGGGGGGAAAGCCCCCCGTGCTCTGCTCCAATGCTGGGGTCATGGAGTGTGTTAACCCTGTGGGTGCTGGCTGTGGGGCACAGCTTGCCCTTCCTGCCCCGACCCACCGTGGGCAGCCGGGGGCTGCATCCCGGCGACAGCCTCGCGCGCACTTCGCCGTGCGGTGGGTCCCGGCGGGTCCCCGGCCGCGGTGCCATGGCAGCCCGGGGATTAGCACGCACCGCAACTCTCAAAGCCCTGGCTCAGCAGGCACCGGGGATGCTGCTAATCCTGCCCCCAATTTTAAGGCTCCTTTCCCCTGATCCTGCTGGATCAAAGCCGCGCCGAGAAGGGACGGCAGCGAGCAGCGAGACGGGGCTGCGCAGTCGGCACTTTTAGCACCGAGACATCATAGAGCAGGAGGTGAGTGGGGGATGAGGGACCCCGGCCCCCTGACCCCCCAAGCCCCCCGAGTTCGGTGAGGGGCAGAGGACCCGCCGAGCGCTCTCCCTGCCCCGGCAACGGGCTCCTACCGGAATTTCATCCCCGTCTGCTTGACGCTGGACTCACTGGAGGAGGGAGCGTTCTGCACCGAGAGCTGCCCCAGGCTGCGGGCCACCATGGCCACTGCCCGGAACTTGCCACGAGTGCCGAGGTTGGGGCTGCCGGCATTCTGCCGGTTCAGGCGGTCCTCAGCGCTCCGGCTCTTGATGCTGTGCTCGGAGCACACAAAGGAGACCTGCATGCTGCTCGGGTGGGCAGCCGCGCCAGCTGCCTAAATTTAGCCGGAGCCCCGAGCGAGGAGGGGAGCTCCTCCCGCACGCCCGCGCACCGACGCTCCGCCAACGTGACGGCGGGGGGCTGCGAGGCAGCGGGCACGCAGCCGGCTCCCGGCAGCCCTCCTGCCCTCAATATTTGATGAGCTCAGGAAGCGAGAAAGCGGTGCCCAGGCAGGTGGGGGGGGAGTGGGAGATGAGGGGGGCCCCGCTGTAGAGGAGCCTTCCGAGGGTATCCCTGTAGGCAGCACTCACAGCACAGCCCAGCACAGCCCAGCACAGCCCAGCATCCCTCCTCTCGGGTGGATGCAAGTCCCAAATCAACCCCTGCTGCCAGGAGCGCTGCCCGTTGCCACTGCGTGGCTCTGGAGCGAGTGTGCAGGCAGCGCCGGTGCCACTGGCTCTCACAGCTGGTACTTTGCCGAAGCCGGGCTGGTTGCCCCTGCTGAGGCCGTGGCCCCGGTGATGTGTCCCCCAAATTTCTCCCAGCACGAGCTGAGCAGATCAAGGCAAACCCCAGCCCAGCATCTCCTGCTGCGGGAGGGCCGTGAGCTGGCTGTGCCACGGCAGCGCTTCTCTGCCAGTGCCCATCGAGCCCGGGGGGAGCGGGGCTGGGGCTGGGGCTGGGGCTTGCGTGGCCTCGAGTGACCGCGGGGCGCGGCCGCGAGCGAGCATTTGCTGCGGGCAGTAACGACAGCAGCGGCGGCGGCCGGCCCGCACNTGGGGGGGGACATTGCGCATGTTCGAGCCCGACCTAATGAGAAGTCTTGTAATCTGCTCTGCTTCCCTCTGCCACAAAGCTCCTTAGCCGGGTAATCCCCCAGCACCAGCCCCGGGGCGGGGGGGACCCGGCAGCAACCGCAGCCCCCTGCACAAGGAGAAGCCCCAGAGAGTGTGGAGGCAGTGGGCCCGTGGCCGGAGCCCCGCCGGGGCTGCCTGTGCCCAGCAGCCTCTCCCCATCAATAAATAACCGCCTCATGAATATTAGATGAGCTCTTGCCACCGGGTAAATGTTACCTCTGTCACTCTGAGCCAGGGGAACCTGACCCGCCGTGCGGCACAGCCAGAGCCGGCACAGCCGCTGGGCACAGGGGCTTTGCTGCTGTGGGGGGCACGAGGGTCCCCTCCTGCATTCTCACAGTGGGGGACAGTTGCTGTCCCAGCCCCAGTGCTCCTGGCCCAAATCCCAGTGGGGTTATTGGGGCGCTTGGCCCCGCACCCCATCGCCTGCGGTGCTGGGGGAGGGACGTGCTGGGAAAACCAGGGATGTGCCGCCGGCTCTGGCTGCCCCAGCACAGCTGGGTGACGAGAAGGACAAAAGTCACCTGAAACCCTGNGGGCCCCGCTGTAGAGGAGCCTTCCGAGGGTATCCCTGTAGGCAGCACTCACAGCACAGCCCAGCACAGCCCAGCACAGCCCAGCATCCCTCCTCTCGGGTGGATGCAAGTCCCAAATCAACCCCTGCTGCCAGGAGCGCTGCCCGTTGCCACTGCGTGGCTCTGGAGCGAGTGTGCAGGCAGCGCCGGTGCCACTGGCTCTCACAGCTGGTACTTTGCCGAAGCCGGGCTGGTTGCCCCTGCTGAGGCCGTGGCCCCGGTGATGTGTCCCCCAAATTTCTCCCAGCACGAGCTGAGCAGATCAAGGCAAACCCCAGCCCAGCATCTCCTGCTGCGGGAGGGCCGTGAGCTGGCTGTGCCACGGCAGCGCTTCTCTGCCAGTGCCCATCGAGCCCGGGGGGAGCGGGGCTGGGGCTGGGGCTGGGGCTGGGGCTGGGGCTGGGGGGGGACATTGCGCATGTTCGAGCCCGACCTAATGAGAAGTCTTGTAATCTGCTCTGCTTCCCTCTGCCACAAAGCTCCTTAGCCGGGTAATCCCCCAGCACCAGCCCCGGGGCGGGGGGGACCCGGCAGCAACCGCAGCCCCCTGCACAAGGAGAAGCCCCAGAGAGTGTGGAGGCAGTGGGCCCGTGGCCGGAGCCCCGCCGGGGCTGCCTGTGCCCAGCAGCCTCTCCCCATCAATAAATAACCGCCTCATGAATATTAGATGAGCTCTTGCCACCGGGTAAATGTTACCTCTGTCACTCTGAGCCAGGGGAACCTGACCCGCCGTGCGGCACAGCCAGAGCCGGCACAGCCGCTGGGCACAGGGGCTTTGCTGCTGTGGGGGGCACGAGGGTCCCCTCCTGCATTCTCACAGTGGGGGACAGTTGCTGTCCCAGCCCCAGTGCTCCTGGCCCAAATCCCAGTGGGGTTATTGGGGCGCTTGGCCCCGCACCCCATCGCCTGCGGTGCTGGGGGAGGGACGTGCTGGGAAAACCAGGGATGTGCCGCCGGCTCTGGCTGCCCCAGCACAGCTGGGTGACGAGAAGGACAAAAGTCACCTGAAACCCTGAGATGCTGAGCCCAGGGCTCACATGCAAAATTAACAGGGCACTGTCTCAGCACCGGCCACTTGCCCAGGGCATCGGGCCCTGGTTCGCTCCGGCTGCGTGCCGCCGGAAAGCATTGGCAACTGCCCCACGGCAACAGGGAACGGCGAGGGAGCAGAGCAAACACCCATCAGGCGAGCGAGAGGTCACGGCGCTGACCTGCTGCAGCCCTCCCTGCTCACGCCACGCGAGATCTCCCGCCACGCTCAGGGCACTGGCACCGGCACCACCCGGGGACACCGGCGGAACCGGCGCTGAGCAGCACCCCCAGGCCGGGTGCTGCCTTACCTGTACCTCATGCCGGTGGTGCGGGCGGTGCTGTCGGCCAGGGACAGCCCGTGCATCCGCAGGAACTCCTCCAACGTCTTGGCCCGCGCCGCCGCGCGCACGTCCCGCAGCCGCCGCAGCTCCAGCCCGTCCGCTGGCCGGGGGGCCGGCGGCAGCCCCCACTCGGGATGGTGCCGGCTGGCCACGCTGCGCAGGCTCTCGCTGTACGTCATGGAGAGCATCCCGCCGGGCCCCACGGCACGGCCCCACCGCCGGCCGCTCAGCGATGCTACAGAGAGAGCTGGGAGAGCATCCCGCCGCGTGCCGGGCTCTGATACCGTCCGCACACGGGCCCTGCCCGCGCTGCCGGAGCCGCGGCACCTGCCCTGGCAAGGACCTGCGGCACGGGGAGGGCAGAGCGGGGGCCCTGGCAAAGCCGGTCGCTTCAGCGGAGCAAAGCCTTGGCCACGGGGAAGCCGGAGCGTGAAGGAAGGGCGAGGGCAGCCGTGCGCTGGCGAGGGGCTGCTGGGACTCCCCCAGGCTGGGCTGGCAGCGGTTTGCAGCCCTGCGAGGGATTTGGTGGGCTCTGGCTGTGGCGGGCGAGAGGCAGCACAAGCACCGCCACTGTGAATCTGGCACCATGTGCTGAGGCGTAGGAGAGGTCAGGATGGCAAAGGTGTCACCACGGGGCTCGCTGGGCATCTGCAGAGGGGGCCGTGGGCGTCGTGGCTGCGGCAGGTTGCCGCAACTCGCACCGCCAGCCACGCGCTGCCCCACGGCCGCGGCAGCGACCTCCCAGCCGGTGTGTGCCACCAGAAATAGCTGCCACAGAGCTGGGCTGCTCGCGGGCCGGGGCGTGAGCTGCCTCTACGGCTGGGACCGTGCCGGCGGTGGCACCGGCATCCATTCCCCAGCGCTCCCTGCAGCGTCCCTCGCGCTCGGCGGCTGAAGGAGGGAGCGGGGACGGGGCCGAAGGCGCGGCGCCGGCATCAGGCTCCCGAGGGGGGTTTTCTGTTTCCCTGTGAAGCTCAGATTTACAGTAGCAGGAGCCAAAGGCAAAGTGCCCGTTCCCACCGAGGTGTGACCTCGAGGCAAGAGAAGAAATCGCAGAAGGTGGGAGCAGCAGCTCCTGCGGGTGCCTGAGAGCCCCAGGGGCTCCTCTGCTGGGTGCGGGTGCAGCTCCTGGCCCTGGGGGGATCCCCTTGTTCCCGGGGGGAATCCCCTCGCCTGATGGTGTCTGTGCTGCTCTATGGCTTCACTGCAGTGCCGAGGCTGCAGCCAGTGGAGCTGGGGGTTTGGTCCGTGCTGCTTTGAGGAACAGGGTGGGCATCCACCCAGCCTCCTCATTTTGGTTTCTGGCTGAGCACCGTTACGGGGCAGCGGAGGGAGCGCACAGGTGGGGGGTTCATCCACGGGCCATTCGTCAGCAGAAATCCTGTTGCTGGTGCGAGAAGCAGCGGGGTGGCAGGAGCAGGAGCTGCCAAAGCCCATGCAGCGCCGAGCCCGAGCGGGAGCAGCCGTGTGTCAGGGCAGGAGCGGGGATGGGACGGGGATGGGACGTGGATGGGACGGGGATGGGATGGGGATGGGATGGGCTGAAGGTGCCGCAGGGAACCGTCACTGCGCATCGGGGGCAGGAGTGGAGCAGGGCGAGGCGAGTGCTCGGGAAGGCTCCGTCCAGCCCCGTGTGCCAAGCTGGGGACTTGCTGCCCCCGACAAGCTGCCTGAAGCCACAAAGACCCCAACCCCCGAAGGAAAATCCTCCCCAAGCCACCGCATCCCGAGCGGCCCACGCAGCCTGCGGTGGGCTGCAGCCCCGCCGTGCCCGGCCCCACTCACCCGCGCGCCGGGGACGCCGCTCGCCGACAGCAGAGCCCCGGCAGCCACCGGCGGCTTTAAGGGCCGCGGCCGGCGGGTTTTTTTGCGTTAGGGGAGTGTCGGCGCTTGGCATCCAAAGCAATTGGCGCTGCGGCGGCCCCCCGAGCCCGGCGTCCTCACCGCGCTCCATTAGCCCTATTAGGGGATTTTCTTCCTTGCGAAGGGGAGCTAAATTATTCATGGCTGCTCCGCTAAAAGCCCAGGGATGGGCGGCTGCTCTCTCCACGCTGGCACCGCCGCCGCTGCCCACCGCCGGCCCTCGCCCTGCAGCCACAGGTCCCGCACCAGCGGCGCGCGGGGTGGTGGGGACGGCCGGGGCACAGGGGACACGGGGAACGGAGCCAGTCCCTGCAGCCCTCCTGTGGGACCCAAATTGTGGGGCTCCTCCAGGCAGGAGCCCCGAAACAGAGCCAGGTGATGGGACACTGGCGGCAGCATCCTCTGGGCAAGCTGCAGGCAGCTGGGCCTGGGGAGCTTCACACACTGGATGTGCCCCACGGTTCGGGTGCAAGACACGCCTGGCTACTGTGGCAGCCAAAAGCCAGCCGTGGCTCAGGCTTGGCAGTGCTGGCAGTGCCACATTGCTGGGACAGGCGTGCTTGCTGTGCCACCGGGTCCCACCTGCACTGGCCAGCCTCTTCTCCTCCTGCTACTCGTGGGCATAGAGCGGGGAGGCCACAGCTCCCTTGGAGCAGCCCCATCCCCTGCTGCACCGCAGCTGAGCCAGACCCGTCCCAGCGCCGCGGGGCTGCTGCGGCCCTGGCACAGCGTGTGGGGGAAAGTGCCGCCTCTGCTTGGGATGGTAAAAGGTGGGGGAAGCGTTGCCTCGGTACCACTTAACAACACTCCTCCCTCCTAATGGAAGGAGCAGCGGTTCTGGCCGGGTTCCTGGGGCTGCCCCTGGGGGAAGGCAGCGGGCTGTTCCTGGCACAGCACGGCGCAGGCTGCTCCCCTCTGCCGAGCCCAGCGCCGCACTCCGTGGCGATTGCCCCGCGGCAGCCCGACGGCCACACTCCAGACTGCTTGTGCCACCCAGCAAGGACAGGCCCCAGCTGCCCAGCCACACCGGCGCCGTGCCCACGTCACGCTGCCAAACCCGCGAGCCGGGTTACCTGTAGAACTGGAGCTGGCGCTTGGGGCTGCCGTACCTCGCGCTTCCGACAGCAGAGGGGAGAGAGAAGAAAGATGCCACAAACCCCGTTAGAAAGGTGGGAGTGGGGCCGAGCAGCAGCGCCGGGGGCCGTGGGGAAGGGTCGGTGGTACCCACTGAATGCACCCGCCCGTCCCACAACAGGCTCTGGCAGCCCAGCCCGGTTCTGTGCAGCCCCTGCGGTGCCGTGTGCTGGGGTGGTTGTAGGGTCTGAGGCACCGCCGAGCTCCCCCCTGGTTCCCCCCCCACCATGCCCTTACCTGTAAATCATCCCTGGGGAGCCCGTCTGCCGCAGCGAGAGTCGCGCTGGGGAGTCAGTGGTGGATTCGGGATACATGGAGCCAGCCCGGGCTCCCTGGAGCCGCTCCCCACCGCCTCACCCCTGCACAGGGCAAGAGGAACAGAGGAAGAAATGGGGTTTTTTTTTTTGGTGCACGCGCATGACGGTGCTTCCTGTTGCTTGAAAGCCGGATGGGCACGGGCACGGCAGCCCTGCCAGCCCCAGGGCTCCCACCTTCACCCGCCGCTGCTCCCCAGCTCAGCTGCTCTCCCTGAGCTTCTGGGGGTCCCAGGGAGGACAGAGTGGGGCTGTGCGCTGCCCACCTCGCTGCCCGCCTCACTGCCAGCCCAGCAGCCACGGGAGGCAAGCAGGGCACGCCATGGGGCAGCCCAGCTGCAGCAGCGAGGCACTGACCCACGCCAGGGAGATCTTACAACACGTCAGGAAATGGTGAAGAAACACAGGCCTGAGAAAAGAGCCTTTCTGCTGGTGTTTAACACTAAAGCAGCCCCCAGAGGGTCCCTCTGCAAAGGGGCAAGCCAAGGGAAGGAAAACAGCAGGGCTGGGGGCGTCTGGTAGGACTCCCCAGGGAGCTTGTGCTCCTGCTCCCGCTCCCCATCCACAGAAAAACCACAACAGCTCCCCCAAAACAGACTCATTTTTAAATGTAAACCATCTTTCCTTAGGCCATCGTGACACTGCAGGTCACGAGCTGCTTTTTTTGCCCTAGATGGGCACTGAGACATCTCTGGGCTCCTTCCCCGGCTGCCCTGGGCACAGCGTGCTCATGTCCTGGCACGCACCCTGCCTGCATCCTGGCACGGCACGCCGCATCCTGCATCCCTCCCGCATCGCAGCACGCTGTGCCTGTGTATTGCAGCGCCTGCATCCCAGCGGGGCATGCCTGCATCCTGCAGCTCTGCCACATCCCGCCTCCCTCCTGCCTCCTGTCCCGGCGTGCTGCATCCCGCAGCCCGGCCGCATCCCGGCACAGCCCCTGCAGCCCACGCAGCCCAATGGCAGCGGCTGCAGCAGCCCAACCCGTCCCCGCGGAGCCTCCTGCCCACCCACCGCAGCCCCTGGCCCCGCTGCAGCCCCAGAGCAGAGCCCCAGCCCCGGCCTCCCTGGAGCCCTGCAGGGACGCAGCCACGGTGAGGCTGGACACGAGGCAGGCTCCATCAAGCCATGTTTATTGTTGAGAGGACGGGAGGGAGCTGCTCCCCGCAGCCCCTGCGCTGCTGAGCTGCACCCGAGCAGGACCCGCCAAGCCCCAGAGCCACCACCACTGCTGCTCCTGGCACTGAGCAGCTGCCACCCGCAGCCACTGGCCCAGGCACCTCTGGCACGCTCCTGCAGCCCCCTTCATGCCCACCCAGAGTCACTTTAGGCGAGCTGGGGGCTGCCTGTGGGAGGGACAGCCAGACCCCCTGTCCCAGCCGGGTGCCTTCTGTGGCGGCACTGCCACAGATCAGATCCCAGTCCACTGCAGGGCTTGGGACTGGTCCTGTTTACGCATCTGGGGGATCTGTGGTGCCATGAGCTCTGCCGTGAGCTCAGTGTTCAGCAGGAGCCAAAGCCCCTCATCCGTTACCTCGTGATAATGTTGTGGGACTGAGTGTGGCAGCATTGGAGGAACTTTGCCAGGAGGCACTGCTGGAGCATTGGCACGTGGAGTTGGGCTCCGTGTCCCGAGGAGCCACAACATCCCAGCCCCTGAGGCCAGCCCTCCCCTCTGGGTCCCCAGAGCCAAAGGCACTGCTGAAAGCCCAGTCCCTTCTGTACCGGTAGTTTGGTGCTTCCCTGAGACCACTCCTGCACTTTTGGCTTCCTCATGGCAGAACTCAGCTTTGAGTTCAGCACAGAAAGGGAAGAGAAGTGTTTTTCTTCACAGCTTCCCAAACACACCGAGGTCAGAGCAAGAGGTGAAGCTGCAGATGGGATTAATTTGACTACAGGGACAAAGCTGTGCCCCTGAGGGCAAGGCATTGGGGCAGGGGAGCTGCGGGACCTCCTCCCCTGGCACCGCAGCATCCTTGCTGTCTGCTCAGGGAAGGGACACGGGGGAGATGGTGCCAAGCATCCTGAAATATGGGGGTCACCCATCCCCTTGTTTCAGCTCCCTCTTTTCACTGGGTTTGCAAACAGCACCCTCAGCAAATCCCACCCCCCACTCACCCCCCCCACCGCACCGCACCACGGGGAAGGTGACTTTAGTGCGATTTTACTCACGCTGCCCTGCTCTGCCTGGCGAGAGCGGCTTTCCCCCTGCTACCTCCTGCTGTCACCTCTGCGCCGGGTGTCCCCGTCGCCCCAACCCCCCCTCCCGCACACGGCCCCGGCGCTGCGGGAGCCGCAGAGCAGCAGCAGCAGCAGCAGCTCTGGCTTTTCCTTCGCTGTGCCCCGCAGGCCTGTGCTGCAGAGCATCACCGTGCGCCCCGCGCTCCCCCCGCACCGCAGCTCCCGGGGGGCTCTGGGGGGGGCTTTGGGGGGGCTCTGGGGGGGTGTTTGGCAGCCGGTGGTTGGGAGCAGGGCCGTCGGTGCTGCGGCACGCCAGGCTGCCGGTGATGGTGCCGTGCGCGCAGAGGCAATGACACAGCCCAAAAAGCACCGGGGACGCGTCAGACGGGGTTATCGCCGCTCCGCCGTCACGTACACCGGCAACAGCAGCAGATTCGGGGGCCGTCGGGCTGCTGAGCACCCGCGGGACCCCCGAGGTGCAGCGTGTGCCCCTTTCCCCAACGCTGTGCCCTGTGCGCCCTGGAAGCCGCCCGGGCACGTTCCTACCTGGCTGCGGTGGGAGCTGCGCCGTCAGGGAGCGAAAAGCCCGGAGACAAAAGCCGAGCTGGCGGTTGTGCTGGTGCAGAGCAACCGCCGGAGGAAAAACGCAGCCGGCGCCGGTTCCTACCCCATCCCCGCCGGGTCCCCGGGAGGATGCGCGTGGCCGGCCGTGGGGGGATGCGGAGCGCCCGCAGCCAGGGATGCGGCAGCAGCCGGTGATGCTGCAGAGCCCTCCCCGGCTTCTCACATCCTGACTCGGCAAGTTTGGCTCCGCCGGTGGCGTGCAGCCCGATCCCCGACCCCACCGGTGCTTTAACCGTGTGTGTGCCGCAGCCCGGCCCCGGGGGGATGCGTGGGTGATGGAGTGACTGCCAGCCGGTGCCGGCCGCCCCTGCGCAGCTCCGCGAGGAGAGGCTGGAGCTGGACGTTGCCATCGTCTGATGGTTTTACCATCACGCTGGGGGGTTTTTTTTTTATCCTTATGAAGTGACCGAGGGGAAGGCGCAGGCAGCTCTGTGGGGCTGCCTCCTGGCCCCACCGCCGCGTCCCGCCGGGTGGCCGCTCGTCCTCCACGCGCAGCGACTGCGCCTTGACAGTGGCCTTTGCTTTTTGGCTATCTTGGGCAAAAAAACTCACCCTGGAGCAGGGAGACCCGGTAATCAGAGCACACTGGTCACTGCAGCAGCACAGCCCCGTCCCCCCACAGGGGTAACAACACCCCCTTTCTCATGACAACCCGAGGCCACGCCAGCAGAACGGGGTCAGCGCTTTGGAGACGCACCACAGCACAGTTTGCATTTATAAGTTAGGAAAACTCGGTCCTTCTCCATGCACCAAGTCCTGCTCAGCCCCGCAGCAGCATCCTCCTCTGCTTCCCCTGTCCTCCCAGCGTGGTCCAACCAGCGCCGGGCACAGTGCCTGCTCCATGCCACACCGGCACTGCTGGGGACCTGCTCGGCAGCACTGTGGTGAGGAATCCCCATGGGTCACCCGTGCCCCACGCCATGGCAGCTCTGGGGGAAGCCACACACCCTGTCCCATCTTCCGACTGCCGGCACAGCAGCGGCTTTGCTCCCTCAGCAGACGGTGCCAACCCTGTGCCGCGTCGTTGTGCTCTGGCAGCACCACGTGCCCGATGCCCAGCCCCACAGGCCGAGGGCAGGAGGCGATGGCTGGCACTGCCACCCTCCTCATCAAACCAACAGCCATAAATAATTAGACCAGCATCTCTCCCCTGTCCCCCCCATTAGCAAGCGCGAGCAGAGGCGTTTCTTATTAAGCAGCCGAAAAATCACTGCATACGTGCAACGTGTGTGTGTGTGTGTGTGTGTGTATCTACACATGCAACGTGCATTGGCCAGCCTGCCTGCTCTGGCACTCGCCCATGTTGCTGCACCGCGATACTTTTGGAAGAAGCCCATGCTTTTTGGGAATCTGGCTGGACGCCCACCCCACGCAGAGCTGGTGGCAACCTGGGCTCGCCTTGAGCGGTGCCGAGCTTGGCTCCGCTCCCTCTCACCAACAGCCCCAGGATGCCTGCGCTGACCGTGATGGCACAGTGTCTGGCTGAGTGGCTCCAGGACCAGCAGAGCTCCCTGATGGCAGGGAACTGGCCAGCCAAGGAGTGTTGGCCCTGTCGCTGGGGCAGTGGATGGGTGGCTGCCACCTTGGTTGACGAAGCCACCGTCTGCTGTAGGAAACGTGACGGTTTTTTGTCTCCACCGTGTCAAAGCGGCTCGGAAACCAGGGGAAAGGTAGTTTTGGGGGGGGTGGGGAAAAGCCCACACTGACGTTCCCATCCCCCTGCAGACAGGTCTGACAGCACCGTGTTACCAGGTACAGCGTTAACGGGCGGCTGCAGGAGCCCGAGGTCGCACCCGTGAGCTCTGCCCGCGGCCGTGCCCGGCTGCATCGCGTTCCCCACGGCTCCCACCCCACGGCTCCCACTCCACGGCTCCCACCCCGCCCCCCGCACCCGCCCCCGCTCCCGGCCCCGGTCCCGGTCCCGCTCCCGCTCCCGCTCCCGCTCCCGCTCCCGGTCCCGCTCCCGCACCTGCCCGCGGCCGCTGCTCCCCGCGCTCCGCCGCGGCGCCCTCGTGGGGGGCAAGCCCCGCCCCTCCCCGCCCATTGGCCGCGCCGCCCGCCGCATGCAAATGACGGCAGCCTCCCCCTCGCCGCTCCCATTGGCTGAGGAGCCGGCCGGGCCCTAGAGCCCCGGCACCGCCCCCCCCCCACCCCGCGGTGCGGCACCATCGCCCTAGTAACCCGATGCTGAGGCGGGCGCGACCATCGGCGCGGCGAGGGGAGACCGCTTCAGCCGCCGCCTCATCCGCCGCCGCCGCCGCGCCTCGCCGCGCTCTGACACCGCGTTGCCGCCGTCTCTCCCTTCTACCCGCCGGCTGGGGAGGGTGAGTGAGAGAGCGGGTGCGGGGGTGATGAGCGCGGAGGCACATCCATCTTCCCCCCCCCCCAGCCCCGGCGTTGTTGGTTGAGCCCGATAAGATGGCTTCGGGGCGCGGTGAGTGGCGCGGGCCCGATCCGGCGGGCGGGTCCGATCCGGCGGGTGGTGCTGGCGGTGCTGGCGGTGCGGGCTGCGCGGGCTCCGGCCGCCGCGGGCGTGCGAGGACGGGGCCGGCTGATCCCGGCGAGGCAGCGGCAGCGGCACGTGTGTGTCTGGGTGTCTGTCTCCGTGCACACGCGGGGCGGGGCGGGGCGGGTCCGTGTGTGCACGCACGTGTGCTGGGGGGCTGCTGCCCACCGTCCCCGGGGCATTTCTGTGCCCCTCCGGCCGTGCTCTGTGTGTGTGTGTGTGCTGCCGTGCACGGGCTGGTGCGTGGCTGTGTGTGTGCGCGTGGCTGTGTGTGTGTGTGCGTGGCTGTGTGTGTGTGCGTGGCTGTGTGGGTGTGTGTGCGTGGCTGTGTGTGCGTGTGCTGCCGTGCACGGGCCGGTGCGTGACTGTGTGTGCGCGCGTGGCTGTGTGCGCGCGTGGCTGTGTGCGCGCGTGGCTGTGTGGGTGTGCGTGGCTGTGTGTGTGTGTGTGTGCGTGGCTGTGTGTGCGTGTGTGCGGCCGTGGACGTGCTGGTGCGTGTGTGTGTGTGTGTGTGTGTGTGTGTGGCTGCCGTGGTGCTGAGCCCCTTCCACAGCCCGCGTTCCTCTCCTCCATCCCCAGCCGGCCGCTGGCCGTAGCCGATGCCGGGAGCAGCGCGATGGGCGAGTGGCCGAGGCTGTTGGAGCGGTCCCTCGCCCTTGCCCCGCACAGCCAGCGCAGACGCGGCCGCCCGCTGCCTTCCACGGCGTTCCGCTGCGTGCTGAAGCGGCTGGAGGGGGCTGCCCTCGCCCAGGTAAGGGGGAAGGCTGGGCTCTGCAGGGCTGATTTCAGCTGTCCCGTTTGGCCCTTGGCGTGGGGTGAGTTCCCCAGCGAGGCACAGAGCACCGCTCCTCACGGCCACGTCCCCGGCTTGGGGCATCACTTAGACAAACGGGCATTCCTTGTCCTTTCGTGTTCTGTGCAGCTCTGGGGCCGCCGAGCTGGCCCCGGTGCTCCCGTCCTTGCCTTGCAGGGTGCCGAGTACCAGCTGCGCCTGTCCCTCTTCGATGCCACCTACCGCCACTTCTTCGGGAGGACGTGGCACAGCGGCTGGAGAGCTGCTCGGGTCACCCCACGGCACCCGGCCAGGGCGGTTTTCCACGAGGTAGGGAGACCGGGAACCACGGAACCCCGTGGGGCTGAGGCTCCCCGTGGGGCTGGGGCTGCTGTTTGCAGAGCCGGCGGCAGGGAGCGATGTTTCCCCACGCGTGGGAAGGGAGGGAGATGGAGGGAGCTGCTGCCCGCCGGCACAGCCCTTCTCTGAACTGACCCGGAGCCGATCCCGCTGCCCCGTGGGGTGCAAAAGCAGCCGACGTGTCACCTTTGCTCGTTAAACTTCTTGTTTGCAGCTCCTGGAGCGCAAACTGTGCAGCTCCTGTGCCGCGGGTGCGGTTGTTCCCATCGGCAGCGGTGCCTGAGGCGTGGTGATGCACACGTTTTCTTCCACGAGGGTTTTAATTACCAGCCAGCCCCTGCTATTTTGAAGAGAGAAGGATGAAAAGCTATGGTTGTGCTGGTAAAACTGTGGCATCACTCCCCACCTGACCAGCATCCCTCCATCCACAGGCTTCCTGGGCGCTGGGATGGTGGTTGGGAGCAGTTGGCCAGAGGTTTGGGGTGTTGAGGCTGTGAAATGCAGACCTTTTCTGCCTCTGCTGCCCTGCGTTGCCCATCCCCTGCAGACTGCCCTGCTGTGGGGGTATTGCCAGGGTGCTGGGGCAGAGGAGAGGGCACCTGTGGGCGTGATGCCATGGCCAGACCAGCCCTGCCATGGTTTGACTTTGTGATGTTCAGTTTAGTGCTGGAAAGAGTTCGGGCACGGTGCAATGGGTTTGTGAAGGTGAGGGAAGGAGGAAAGGCACTGCTGGTACCAGGGGAGCTGCCAGAGGATCTCCAGTGTCCTGGGCACTGCACCCTCTGCCCACACAGGCCACGTGCAGAGCTGCTGCCCGTGCCCTGGACAGAGGAGGAAGGTGCATGGGCAGGGGCTGGGGTCTGCACGTGTGGCGGGTCAGGGTGACCCCCGTGCTGCACGGCCCTCGCGGTGCTGCCGGTGCCCTGGGTGGGAGCAGCAGGTCTGGTTGCAGGTGGGTTCTGTGTCTGCTCAGCGAGGCACCGGCCTGCAGCCACCTCAGCATTGTGCCATAAAAGATAATAGAATAAGGATTTATTTCCCTGGGAGGGTGCAGTAACGTCTCTCTCTGTTATCCCTTCCTGACAGCCTGTGATTGCAGTAAACGTTTCCCTGTGACACCACGGTAATGAGTTCTTAATAGAAAGATTAACCTGGCTTTAAATCCCGTCCCAGGGAGGTGACCTGTGTCCTGTCCCCCTGCTGTCCTCAGGCCCAGGCCACCCTCTTCTCCTTTCCCTGCAGCAGGAGGGTTTCCAGCCCCTTTGGCTTTCCCAGTGTGGGGCTTAGGGCCGTGCTGAGCAGCTTTAGTGGCTGCTCTGGTTGCACTGCTGGCTGTGCAAATGCAGCAGGTACAGCTCTACCCACAGCTGGTGCCAGCGGCTCTGAAATAGCCTTTCTCTCTCCTTTCCCGTCCAAGACTGTGTACTTCCACACCTCCCTGGCCCAGCCTGGCATTGCTGTTGTTGTGGAAGTGGTGGTGGCGGCTGGGAGAGGGGATGGAGGCTCTCGGCACCTCTCCTGTGGCTTTGGGCTCATCCCCCTCTTCGGCAGCGGGTCAGAGGCGATGGAGCCGGCCGCTGAGGACAGAGCGTAGGTCCCCCCGTCACCCTGGGGTGGGTCACACTGGGAATTGGGGTGGCAACGTGTGTGGCTGCTTGGGGGAGAAAAAGGGTGGTCCTGGGGTGCACAAACCTGGAATTGTTCCTGCTGGGGAAGCAGCGGAGGGTTTGTAAGCGGTGCCTGTCCTTGCCCTGAAGGATCAGGTTCTTCTGTGGGCAGGGAGTGGGCTGATGGGCTCTCAGTGCTGAGCAGAGGTGTTGTGGAAGATGAAGACGTGCTTCAGGGTGGATTTCCTGACCGTGGCCTGCATCTCTTTGCTTTCAGACTGAAGCTGTACCATGGGACACCACGTGCCTTACTGCATCCACGCTTCCAGGACCCCCTGGAAAGTAAGTAGCAGCAGGACATTGCACCCTGCTCCCTTCTTGGCACCTTCTCTTACCCACACGAGGGTCGTGTGTGTGGTTGGTGTGATGTGTGGTCCGTGCCTGGCAGTGCTGAGCGGCTGTGCCTCGCTGCCAGCGGGCAGGTGCCTGCACAGCCAAACCCAGGAGCACAGCCAAGCCCAGGGCTTCCTTGGCTCTCAACACGTGCATTTGTGGCTGATGGTTTCTTGCACAGCGGTGCTGCGAGGCTGTCTGCTCCACTTGTGGTCACTTGGGCATGTTTTCTCCACTTCAGAGAACAAATACCTGATGGTGATGGAGAAGAGCCACCTGCAATATGCCCTGAAGCCCCACCAAGCCCTGGAGACAGCATTTCACCTCCTTCCTGAAAACCTTCTGCTGTCTGGGCTGGAGACCGTTCCCGGCTTGCTGCCAGCACGAGGAGGTGCAAGTAAGGGCTCCTTCCCTTTCCCTGCTGCCTGTGCTGCTCCTGCTGAAGGCAGCGGGTGCCCCGGGAGGTCCAGGGCTTCTGGGAGATCCTGGGAGCATCGATGGGTTCTCTGCAGCACAGCCCTTTGGCCAGAGCCTCAGCCCCTGCAGGGGCTGGCAGGGCCACAGCCTGACCTGGAGCCACCCCCTTGACTTCTCAGGTGATTGTTTGCAGAAGCCTCGGCTGATGAAGCCTGTCACCTGCTACCTGGAGAGGCTGCGCGTCCGGCTGCTCCCTTCCGTGCAGGAGTTCGAGGAGGAGCTGCTGGATCTGCTGAGCAGCGATCGCTTGCTTCAGGTACAGCCCCTGGGGCTGCAGCGGGGGCAGCTCAGCGCAGCAGCAGCAGCAGCAGTGGGGATGCTGCTTCCCTCACGGGGGGAGCAGAAGGGTTCAGGTCCATGGCCCTCGTGTAACTGTTCCTCTCACAGTTTCCAGCTGGTTGTGCTGTGCAAGCCTTTTGCTTTTGCTGCTGGGTTAGCACACAGGTGCTCCCTGCGGGCTTTGTTTCGAGCGTGCAGGTGCTGGTGGGGAGTGCTGGGGTCGGCTGAGCTGTGGCAAATGCAGAGATGTGATGCTCTCGTGAGGGTCTTGATTTGCCAGGCTTGCACCAGCTCTGCTACAAAGACAAGGGGTTTTAATATCCATCAGTCCTCGGGGGGTGGGTTCAGTGCTTTCCCAGCCTGCCCTGGCCGTGGGGGGTGTGGGGGGACGCGGTGCCACGCTGCTGCCTGAGCTGGGGACCTGTCTTGCCACAGGCCAGCGCCGTGCCGGGTGGTGATGGGCTGATGGTCCGGGAGCGGCGGCTGCACGTCGGCGTCCACAACGGCCTGCGCTTCGTCCAGACGCCGCAAGTGGCCGTGCTGGTGCCCGAGGCTGAGGCTGTTGGCTGCCCAGGGCTGTCTGGCACTGGAACCAGGTAAGGGGAGAGACCCCCGTGCTGCCGGTGCCGCTTCCCTCCTGCCTTGGGTGCTGCTGACGGTCGCGTGTCCGTCCCCGGCGCAGGGGTGAGGGTCAAGCCCTGGTCCTGAGGAGCCGCATCCACTTGAGCGAAATGGTCCCTCACCCGGCGTTCAGGGTCTGCTTCCAGCTGGAGTACGTGTTCTGCAGCTCGGGGAGAGCTGCTGGGAAGGTAGGGCTGGGGTACCTGCACCTCATCTCCGTCCCTCGTGGAGCAGAGACCTGCCGTGAGCTCTGCTGAGTGACTCCCTCCCCAGTCCCCGTGTCCTGGTGCTTTCCAGGCACTGCTCAGAGTATCCTGCAAATGGCCTTATGAACCATTTTAACTCATTTTTCACTCTCCACTGTGTACCTGGACGTGGGGAAATGCAGCCTGCAGATCTCCCGACAAACTGACTGGGACCATTCCATCTTGTTTTAGTTATGCAAAGGCTCTTCTGTAGAATTTAGCATTTATACTGAGACATCAACCCCTTTTTTTCCTGAATGCTGAGGCTGTTTTCGGGAGCTTCAGCCTCTGAAAGCCAGCAAGGTCTCTGTGTTGACTGCAGACACCACGCTCGTTAACACCTCCTTACCGGTCCTTGATGTGTGTTTCAGTCCAACCTGTTTGCAGGTTAAATTGATTTCAGTGAGCCCTTCAGTCCTCCCCTCCAGAGGCCTTTTGTTATTGGAGCTCTTGGCTCCTGTTGTGGCTCAACGGCTGAGGGTTTGTTGGGTCCCATTGGGGTGCCCCTTGGAGATGCAGTGAGTGTCCTGTCCTGTTAATGCTGTTCAGAGCAAAACTGGGGGGAAAATGGGTATTTGTTTATTTATAGGGACACCTGTGCCAGGCCAGAGGGATTTGTACTGGATGAGGAGAAGCTGAGCCTTGCTGTTGGAAATTGTGTTGGGTTGAGCTCTTTTAAAGAGCTGGAGCCCAAGGCCCTGTGGAGATCTGGGGCTGGGGACACAGAGCTGTGGCTGTGTCGGGTGCTGTGGTGGAGCTGGTCCTGTGGCACGGTCCTTGTGCAGAGCAGTTAATCCCAAAGCTGCTTGTGGAGCTGCTGGCCCTGCCCTCCGTGCCAGAATTAGCCCTCTGCTCTGTGGGGGCGGCTGGGGGAGGCCTCTCAGTGCCCTTCTGTGCCTCTCCTTCGGTGCCAGGGGTGGCTGTGGACGAGCCAGGTAAGGGGAAGCCTTTGTGCTGCCTTTTCCCTCTGTCAGGGTTGGGGGTCAAACACGCATCCCTTGATGCTGCTGCTTGAGGGAGGGGGTTACAGCCCTAGGGCTGGGTGCTGGTGTCTGGCTCAGCCTACACGTGCTGAACACAAGGCAGGGAAACCCTCTTGTTTTTGGAAAGCATCACATCGTGCTTGTGTATTGCATCAGCCTTATGCTGTGCTGCTGATGCTCTGGTTCCTTGGAGAAGGGATGAGATGTGCCTGCCTGGAGCAGGGGTGCCTGCAGGAGGTGGGTGATGCCAGCCACAGGCTGTGTGCTCTGCCCACAGGCCCTGCCCGGTGCTGGTGAGGCAGCCGACATGCGCTCGGTGCGCTGGGCCGTCTGGAGCCCTGTCCTGGATGCTGGTGAGGCAGATGTGGCTCTGCCCCTGCACGGTGGTGCCCACCACAGCCCCTGCCAAGCCCTGACCTACCGTGCTGGCAGCAGCTCCCGCCAGGTAAGGGCTTCAGCGCTGCCCGTGCACGGTGCCTGCACACGCTGGCCATGAGACGGGCTCTTTGCCAAAACCTGTGTGAGTGCTGGGTGATGGGGAAACTGCGAGTCGAGTGAGTGAGTGAGTGAGGAGTTGTTGGAAGAGACATTTGGCCAGAGATTAAAGTACCAGCCCTTGTTAGCTCTGGCCTCTGGCTTGCAGCAGCGTTTCCCTGGCTGCAGGGCAAGGGAGCAGTCCCTCGGGTGGGGGGGTGTGAGGGAGGCTGTGTGTAGCACGCTGCCTAAAAGCAATTCTCTTCCACCTTCAGGGGAAGCACGTGGAGTCTGGGACCGTGCAGTTCCGTGTTTCCACCGATTCAGAAGAACATCTTGCGAGTGGAGCGGAGCCGCCGCGCAGAGCCGGGGCTGAGCCGCCGGAGCCTCCCACGCCGCCGCTCCGTGAGTGCTCTCCAGATCTGGCGTTTAGAACAGAGCCTGGCACTGGTGCCTGCTGCGGAGAGAACACACCAAGTTTCAGTGAGCTAGCTTGTGAATTACCAGAGTGAACCAAGCTTTCGCTGAGCTGAGAGCTCTCACTTTGTACCTTGCACAGTTTCCCCCGTGACGGTGGTGCTGAGCCCCGTGCAGAGTCACGGGGGTTTCCAGCACAGCACCATCCTGCTCCTGTTTTGGGTCCTGTGTTCAAACCCAGAGCAGCTGGATGGGCACAGTGTGTTGCTGTTGATAGTGCTGCTGCTTGTCCCTCTGGACTCTGAGGGCAGGAGAGATGGCGATTATAGGCTTAGCTAAAAAGAAAGATCTTGTTGTGTTGCTGCTGAGGGAGTGTGACAGCAGCACATGGAGTGGCACGTGCAGCAGAGCGAGCTGCCTGTGCACGGCTGCATCTGTCCATCCGTGATGGGTGTCGGGGTTTCAGTGCCACTGGCCTGGGCTGAGGGCTGGAGCTGATGCCCTGAGCTCCTGGAAACTTCTCTGGCTTGTTCCTGCCCTTTTTGTGGTTGATGGGAAGCAAACTTCCCTTTCCTTCATGCTCCCAGGCGGGTCTCGGTGAGGTGCTCCAGATACTGACAGCATTTGAATGTGTTTTGTGTGGTGACCCAGCTGCCCTGGGCAGCCAGCGGCCGTCTGGGTGATGCCTGTGGCCGTGGGTGCTGCTTTCTGTGCCGGCTCTGGTATGGCTGTGTGTACCACGAGGTGGCAGTGGCACCATGGCTCTGTGCTGCCACGCATCCCGGTGCGCTGCCAGCCGGGAACTGGGCCCGCTGGCATAGGGGGCTCTGGAGTGGGGGGTTCTCGGGTGGACGGGCAGGGCTGGGGGTGTGCAGGGTTGGGCTCTGCTCGGCATCGCTGCTGGGTGTTCTGGATGCCTTTGGAGGGAGTTGTGGTGTGGGGAAGGGAGCGGTGAGCAGGCGCTGCCGTGAGCTTGCAGCCTGATGCTAGGGTGCAGGAAGGTGCCTGGCACGGGGAGATGCCTCACAGGGGGATTTTAGGGCATGAGCTGTGTGGTGTTTCCCTGGCTCCTGGGAGAGCCTGGGAGGTGCAGTGCTGGTCCAGGAGCTGGGCTGTGAGGTGAGTGGCCACGTGTGAGAGCCAGCCTGCAGCTGAGCTGCTGAGGAGAGCCTTTGGGTAACTTCTTGTAGATCTGCATTGGAAAACGTGTCCCTGTTTGGCACTTTTGTCCAGGGGAGGCCAGGTGTGTTGTCTGTTGGCTCAGCTGCTGGAGGCACTGTGGGATCTGCCCATTGCCTCTTTACCACTCGTCAGTGCAGCACTGGCTGGGGATGGAGGAGCTGCAGCAGTCGAACTGATTCCAGGCAGAACAACGATGGCTCTGGAGATGGGCTGTGTTACCCCTCCAGGCAACAGTGGTGTTGGGAGAAAAGTCAGATTGAGCAATGGTGAGGCAGCTCCCTGAGCTGGTTTTGCCCTCAGAATTGAAAAGGTCCATGAGGAGGAAGGAAGGAGCTCGTGGGTGTGGGATGCAGCCGGGCCTGGGGGTGATGGCTCAGCTGCAGTGTCTGTTCCCTCCCTCTCTGCAGATCCTCCAGCCCCGCTGCCAACGTCCTCTCCACGGGGACCAGGGGTGAGTGTCCCATTGCCAGTAGCTGTGGGTGGTGTTGGTTCTGCCCCTGTTCTGGGACATGTTCCCAACCCCATCCTCTGCCCGTTTTCCTGGCTGCCACAGCCAAGAGGTGCTGAGTGTCCTGCTCAGATCCACGTCCCCTGGGACGGGAAACCAGATCCTGCCTGATGGTGCTGGGTGAGATTCCCTCAGCTCTTTTCACACCCCACATATCTTTGTGAGGGCAGTTCTGTTTCCTGACAGCCCAGATTTGCTGTGCACTGCTGTCCCTGGCGCGTGCTGACGGTGCCGCGCGGTTTCTCCGTGCAGAGCCACTGGGGTTTCAGGGGAGCTGTGAATACCGAGCTCCCTCCTCGTGGCTTTTTTTTATACCTTGACGCGGGGATCGATGCACACAAATATTTTCTGATGAAATGAAACGCTTCATGAGGCCACATTAAGCGGTTTGATCCTTCCTGCTGCGTCGTCTCATCCCTCCCTTTGCCAGGGGAAAGCTCAGCAGCGAAACAGGCAGCAGAGGTGCAAACGCGCTGAGCTGTGCCGGGGCACGTGGTGCCGGAGCTGCTTGAGGAGGGGCTGTGGCAGGGTGGGCTGCCTGGGGACTGCTCCCACGGCTCGGCTGCGGGCGCTGACGCTCTGCCCTCTCCTGCCAGCTCTCGGTGTCCCAGCTGTCGGCCGCGGCGCAGGGAGCGGGGATCACGCACCTGGAAGCCGCCCTGGGCTCGCCGGACACGGAGCCGAGCGCCGGGGAGCAGCTGCGGGCGCTGCCCTTCGCCCCGCTGCAGGTGCCCGTGGCTGCCGTGGGGCTGCAGGCAGGCAGGTGATGCTCCTGCACCCCCGTTGCCCGCCGTGCTGTGGTCGCACTGCCGCGTGGCTCAGCCCCGTGTCTCCCTCAGCTCCCCCACGCTGCCATCCCGTGCCTCCCTGGCACGCCTGCACGCCGCCGGCTTCCCCGAGATCCTGGATTGCAACCAGGAGCCGGTGGAAGTCTCGGAGCCGGGGGACACGGCGAGTTTCAGCCTGCAGCTGGAGGAAGCCGACCCTCTGCAAAGCAATGAAGTAGTGCTGCAGTTCCTGGCTTTTGACAGGTGAGACGGCAGCTCTCCCTGGTGCCTTTTGCAGACACGTCCTGGGGCCTCCTGGGGAAGAATCCTCTCCCAAAATCCTGCTGCACCCTGCTTGAGCAGCAGAAGCCTTTGCAAAGGTGCCGCTTCCCTCGGCACCTGCCGTGGAGGCAGAGCCCTGGAGGGTGTTATGGTGATGCACTCGTCCTTTCCAGGCACTCTTACATCAAACTCCTGGTTCTTTAGTTGTCTCCCTGAGCCACAGGGTGATGTAAAAGCTCGTTAAGGCAGAGCTGTGTGAAGGGGGTGAGTGGAGGCAGTCGGCACCCGCAGTTGGCTTTGGCTGGATAAGGCCCCACCTGTGTTTTTTCCATGGATGGCAGTGTGCTGTGTGAGGGGAGGACGCTGCCTGTGCTGGGCTCCTCCGGCACAGCATATGGTGGGAGACAGCTGCAATGATGAAGCTTTTTTGGAAAGCCAAGGCAAACCATATGCCCACTGTCTTCAGAGAAGTCCAAATACTTGTGATGCTGCTGCCGATCTTCTCTTGTTCTTCTGCCTCTTGGTGTGTGCCAAAAGCACGAGGAGCTCATGGTGGGGAGGCAGTGCCGCGCCACCAGATAACCACAGACCCCTCTCTCTCCCTCCCTCAAGGGATGCCCAGGATGGTGCAGAGGGGACGTGGCCACAGACCATCTTCCTCACCTTCCAGTTCTACCGTTTCCCACCAGTCACCACGCCACGGCTGCAGCTGGTGGGCACAGCCGGGGGACTGGCGGTACCGGCACAGCTCCTTGTCCAGCTCAACAAGGACGGGACCCTCAGCACCGGTGAGCTCTGGTTGCAGCATCTCTGTGTGGCCACTCTTCTTCTGTCAGTGGGATCTGGGCTTTCCTGCAGGCTGAGGAGCAGGCCCGTGTCTGCTTTAACAGCAAAGCTCTGCTTCCACATGTGGGAACGTTGAAAACGTTCACATTGTCCAGTGTTTGAAGTAAAAAACACCGTGGAGTGTTGGTGGCAGGAGCTGAGGCTCCCGCTGCAGCCAGGTGCCTCTGTGGAGAAAGGCAAGATGTGCCTGGAGTGAGCGGCCCCGACCCTCCCAGCTTGAAGGCACTTGGTTGGTTGTGTGTCTCAGTAACTCCTGGTGCCAAGAGTCACCCAGCCTGTGTCTGACAGGGCCGCCGGGGCTGCAGCTGAGGTACCTGGTGGAGCCCGTGTCGCTGCGGCCCGGGGAGCAGCGCTGGTTCCTGCGCTACTTGGCTGAGCACAGCCTCCAGATCGACGTCTGGGACGGTGACTCCCTGCTCCTGGTCGGCTCAGCTGCCGTGAAGCTGAAGGTATCAGTTATGTCTTTCCCCCCACCAAGCCCTCGGGACTGCTAACGATGGTGTGCAGGAGTGCTGAGGAAGAGCCCGGCTCTTCCTTCGATCCCGTGTTGAGGTGCTGTTGCTTTACCCTCGTGTCTTTAGCAATCGAGTTGCTGTCAGTCCCTCAGTGTCACTGAGACCAATATCAGCCTGACAAGCCTCTGATCACAGCATTTGTCATCTCCTTGCAAGCCATGGCCAGACTTTAACTGTCCTCCGCTTCCCTGGAGCTCCTGCAGGGTTCTAGGGCTCAGCCCCAGGCATCCAGAGCCATCCTTACCCAAACCCTTTAGCTCCCGAGACCAGGCTCCCCAGTCACTCCTCACCAGTCCTCGCCTTGTCCCCAGCCGCTGCTGCGCCAGGGCCGGGCGGCCGTCAGGACCCACCACGAGCTGGAGGTGGCCGCGACCGAGTACGAGCCGGAGGTGACGGTGCTGTGCCGGGAGGCCGTGCGGCACGGTGCCCTGCGGCCCCTCGGCGTGCGCGTGGCGCTGCGGGGCCGCCTCCACCTCTGCTTGGCCAACGTCGGTAAGAGCAGCTGCTTGTGCCCTGTGCCGGGTGCCTCCGGTGCCAGCTCCTGGTTGTGCTTCTGGTCCCTGCTCGGCACGAGGTGTCGGGGAGGCCGTCGGCGCGGGGCCAGCGCGGTGCAGTTGGGTTCCCACACTGTGGGAGAAGGGCACAGCGTGCCCAGGGCTGTACCTGAACTAAACCCAGCCCTGCAAGGACGTTGTTCTCCCTGGAACCTGCTGCCTGCCCTGACGTTATGTATTTAATTCCCTGTCCCATAAACGGGCGGTGACTCCGGGTTTTTGAGCTCTTATCTTCAGAGGGGAGATTAAGCTCCCTTATGAGATATCTGAAGCCATCCTTTCCATACTTTGCCTGCAAAGGGCCGATAAGCTCCTGGGAAGGAGAATCTGAGATTCACAACCCGGGAGAGGTTTAACACCACAACAGAAAAGGGGAGCAGAGATGCTGCGGCAGAACAACAACCTCCCTCTCGTTGTGGTGTTTTGTTTTCTCCCACCTCCCCCCTGTCCTCTTTTTTTTTTAAGTTTCAAAGCGCTGTGGTGTTGAAGAGCTCGATGGCCCTGCCCCAGCATGGGGGGAGGGATCTGGAGGCTGGGTAAATACCCAGTGAGTTTAGAGCCTGGTCGTGTCCTGCTTGGTATAACCTGTGTGGGAGTGGGGAGGGCAACGGGAGCGAGTGGAGAGCAGGGAAGTGGGAGCTGGGGCGGGTGAGGTGCCTCTGGGGCTGTGCTTTGGGTGCTGCTGGCTGTGGGCAGGCGGCTGTGTGGTTGGCACAGCCGGCAGCTCTGGGGGCAGAGCCGCAGTGCCACGGGGCACCCTTAGCTGCCAACTATTTGCCTCCTGCTTCAGAAATGGTCTTTAAAGCGCTGCACTGAGGATAAAAATCTGCAGTGGGCTTTATAATGATGATAAATGGATGTTTTCCCTGTCTCTGCTTGCTTCAGGCCACCTCTGTGAGGAGGCCCCGGGGCAGCCGCCGTCCCCGCAGCCGTCCCACATCGTGCCCACACCCGATGGTGCTCCCGGCGGCTGCGTCCCCCTGAGCCTGGCCGATGGTGAGTCCTGGCAGGTTGGGGCTCCTGTCCCAGCGCAGCGTCTGTGGCACCGTGCTGCCGGTGCTTTACCCTCAGCCAGGGGCTGGTTGTCTCTTTTGCCGCTCCCCTTCCCGGCACTGCGGCAGGTTTGGGGTCTGCGGCCGGTGCCACGGTGCTTCTCCCTGCAGGCGCACGGCTGTCGCGGGCACGGCGGCTGGTGGAGGTGGCCGGTGAGCTGGCGGCCGTGCTGCAGAGCCAGCGGCCGGAGCCGTGGCCGGGTCCCTCGGCTGCCCCCAGCGAGGCTGCGGCTGCCCGGCGACGCAAGCTGCGGCGCATGGCGCTGGTGCGGCAGCGGGAGGACGCCGGCAGTGGGACGATGTCCCAGCTCTCGGTGAGCAGAGGGATGCTGGGCGCTGTGGATGCCGTGGTGGCTCTGGGCTCATTGTCCCCTCCCTGTCCCGTGGCAGGAGCGCTGTGCCCGGCACATGCGGGACCTGCAGATCATCGACGGGTACCGGGAGCACACCAAGGGCGAGAGCATCTCGCGGGTGCTGAGCCAGGCCATCACCTCCACACGCACCGTGCACGCCGTGATGGGGACCGCAGAGTTCTTCGAGTTTGCCCTGAAGAACCCCTACAGCGTCCAGCACACCGTGACCATCGTGGTTGACCACCCTGATCTCAGGTGGGGGCTGAAGCAGGACCCTCTCCCGTGTGTGCGTGGGCAGGTGCCAGGGTGGCACCGGCTCCTGACCCGTCCTCACCAGCTGCTCTGCTCCTCGCTCCCCCAGCGTCATCCTGGACCCCAGGGAGTGGCGTCACTTCAAGGAGCTGACCAAGAGCGTTACGCCGGTGGAGGAGGAGATGTTCCACCTCCGTGACGACCACAGGCCTCAGGTCTACCTGCGCCCCAAGGAGACCATCCACATCCCCTTTAAATACCAGACCTTCTCTGCAGACCCCGCCGTCACCGTGGCACAGGTAGGTGTTGGGCTCCTGTTTCAAGCTGTTGCCTGTAGGAAGTGTTTCCCTCAGCCGTGTCTGCCTGAGCTGGGCAGGGGGACGTGGCCAGGAGAGCACTGCACAGCGGTAGCAGGGCTGCATCCCCAGGCAATCCACTCTCACACCCGCAGGGGCCGGCAGGGCTGGGCACCGGTGCCGACGCAGCCACACACTCCCTGGGGAAGAGCGGGGCTGGGCAGACAAAGCACATCCAGGTGAGGGAGTGGGTAAAAACAGTGCCCGAGGGGCTACGTGAGAGGAGAAGCATCCCTCTGGTGAATCTCCATCCCTCTCCCGTGCTGGGGACAGGTCTCCTTCCAGGTGAGCAGAGGGAAGCCCATCGCGCTCCTGCAGGTGAAGGTGGAGCCGCAGCCCCACGTGGTGGATCAGACCTTCCGCTTCTACCACCCAGAGCTCACCTTCCTGAAGAAGACCATTCGGCTGCCCCCGTGGCACACCCTCCCTGGTGAGCCCATGGCGTGCCCCGTGGGGGCTTCGGGCTCTTCCTCATGACTATCTGTGGCTTGTAGGGGCCTTACTGGAGGTGCAGGTGGCACGCAGAGAGCTTGCGTCTGTGTCCTCGCCCTCCATCTGCTCTCCTGCATTCATTTTGCATTTAATTCCCTGCAGCAGCAGGCTCCTGTAGCTTGCTGGGAGCCTGGCCCGAGGGTTCTGCTCTGGGGCTGCGTGGGGTGCAGAGCAGCCAGCACAGGACGTGCTGCCTGTGGCCTCAGCTGGCTGTGTGTCCTCCGCAGGCGCGCCGGTGGGGACGCCGGGGTGGCAGCCAGAGGTGTTCGTTCGCTGCAGCGACCCCGACATCATCTGTGAAACCAAAAACATGGTACTGCTGACGCTGTGGGGTTGGTCTGTCCGTGGTGTGCTCCCCTGGGTTGTTTCTGGTGGCAGAGCAGTGCTTTGCCTCATGGAGCATTCCCCACTTGCCAGCCCGTGGCGGTGAAACGCTGGCGGTACCGGAGCTGGAATCACCCGTTACTCGATTTAAACACAGCCTGGTTGTGGTTGTGGCTGAAGCTGGGTGTTGCACCTTATGTGGCACAGCAGCCTGTACTTGCTTCGACCTTTTGAGCAGACACCAGATGATTGAAGGTGCTGTGGAGAAGCAACTTTCTCTGGGCACAGAGGTGGAGGATGGTGCATCCTCCGAGCGTGTGGCAGAGCCTCACCAGGCAGTGGGGAGGGCTGGGGTGCTCCTTGGGCCGAGCCCTCCCATCCCTCAGCATCCCTCCCCAGGCACAGACCCCCCCTCTGCAGCGCCCAGCACGTGTGTTGTGGGCTCCCTTTGCGCCTGGGTGAGGTGGAGAGGAAAGGCAACGAGCCTGGGCACATCTGTGCAGCTGGCAGCGAAGGGCAGTCGCTGATGGCCGTCAGGATGGGTAATTGGATCACGGCTTGTTAGGAAACTTGGGGAAAAGTTGCCAAAATCTGATTGCAGATGCGGCCCTGGGACGTGACAGTCGTTTGTGTCATCTTTTGTAATTAAAAACACTGGAAGAGCTCAGCCGAGCTGTGTAATAACTTAATAACAGTGTCGAGCTGGGCGCTGGAGCATCTGCTTTCCTAAGTGGGTTGGTGGCTGGTTGCTGCTCCTGGGGTGGGGAGGAGGCCCTGGAGTGCCCGTTAGCGGGTGTGATGCTGAGGGCTGCTCTGCTTTCCGCACGCAGGGGCCCAGCGAGCCGCAGGACATCTTCTTAAAAGTAGCTGGAGGACCAAGCCCACAGATCAAAAAGTTCTTTGTTGCTATTTACATGTGAGTAGCAGGTCCCCCAAAAAGCAAGAAACACGAGCTGGGGTGTGTGGCAGGGTAGAGGGGAGCTCACACTCTCCCCTCTCCACACTGCTTCAAGGCTTCCTCAGCCTGGCTGGCTGCACCGAGCAGCAGCTTCCCAAGATGTTTTGAGCTTAGGGTTTGGCAGAGCTCTGTGAATAATCCCTGGGCAGAGCATCCCCGGGGTGCAGATTCTGAGCCATCCAGGCGCTCCCTGCCTGTGGTGATGCTTTGGGTGGGTCTGGGATGGAAGGAGCCCCCGCTGAGCCGTGTGTGTGTGTGTGTGTCTGTGCTGCAGGGACGCATGGCTGGCGGCTCCTGTGCAGATCTGGCAGTTGTACCTGCACTCGCTGCAGCGCCTGGACGTGGGCTGCACGGCTGGCCAGCTCTCCCGCCTCTCCCTGCTGCTGCGGGGCACCTCGGCCCCACGCAGGGTCCGTGCCTTCACCTCCCACCCCCAGGAGCTGCAGGTAACCCCCACGCTGGGGCTGGGGCTGGGGCTGGCAAGGGGGGGTGCTGGGGAGAGGCTGGCACCGTGAAACCCCCTCCAGAAAGGGAATGGCAGCCCACTCGGAATTATGGACAATTTACTGCTGTGAAGTGTTTGGGGTAATTATCTTTTGATTAGAGCTGTGGTGTGTAGGATCATCGGCAGGAAACCCCGGGGGGGCAAATTATCTGCGGTAATGAGACCATGTGAACGCTCACAGCTTCCCTTAGAACTGCAAATGTGAATGGTAAAAGGCACAAAACCTCCATCACTGTCCCATAAACAAACACCAAAGTGTCCCCTGGGGGAAGCCTGGCAGGGGAGGCAGGGAGGGAATCCCCAGGCTGGAGAGGAGCTGGCTCTCCACTGAGCTGCTCTTGGTCTTCAGTGGTCTTCGGTGGTGCACAGGCTCTGGAGAGTGGTTAGTGCAGCTTGTTGTGCAGGCTGGATGCCGTGGAGGTGTGACCAGCTCCCATGGCTCTGGGTGTTGGTTTCTATGGCAGGTGGATCCGGACAGCACCTTCCTTCTCCCTGCCAACGGCATCCAGGAGCTGCGCGTCGGCGTGCGGCCCCGGCGGGCTGGCAGCAGGTTCCTCTACCTCAACTTGGTGGATGTGGAGTCCCACCAGCTGGTTTCCTCCTGGCTGCTGTGCCTGGCCTGCCGGCAGCCCCTCATCTCCAAGGTATGGTGGCACGCACCGGGTAAACACGGTGATGGTCAGTAACCTGGGGCTGATTCCTGCTGCTGCCTCCTCCTCTGTGTCAGCTCTGCTGCATTCTCTCAGTGCTGTGCCGCTGAGGCTGTGCCTCAGGCACACAATTAGATCTCCTGGCTGATGTGTTTCTCTTATAAACGTTTTCCTCAAACCCTCAGCACGGGACAAAGTTCAGGCAGGTGTTTAAACCAGTGCCACAGTGTCCTGCCGAGTGCCAGCCCGCTGCCGGTGCTGCGGCTCTCCCCATGGGCAGTTGGCTGGGGAGCAAACAGGCTGCTCCCAGCTGCTCCCCTGGCCCTTTGTGTTTGGACTCGGAATGATTTCTGCCACCACGTGGAGGATGCTTTTGCTAAAAGGCTTTTCCTTCTACCTGTAGGATATAGAAGGGCAAGGGGTGTGTGTTGCTGTGCCCCTGGGATGATGCCCACCGTGGTGCATGGGCATGGGGGGTGGTTTGGGGGACACGTGCTGGGGTCTGTGCCGCCCGTGCCACAGCTTGTGCTCTCCCACAGGCCTTCGAGATCTCGCTGCCTGTGGCGGGTGGCAGAGGCTGCAACAAGCGCATCACCTACACCAACCCTTACCCCTCACCCAGGACATATTTCCTATGCACCAACCGGCCCGACCTCGTGCAGTTCAAGGAGGACTCCTTCGAGGTACGTTCTCCTGCCTCTGGGCCGCTCAGCCCTCATCTGGCTACACCACGCGGTGCAGGTCAGGGTGTCCCTGGGAGCCTGGGAAGGCTCCTTGCCACATGCTGCTTCTGCCTGACCTCCTGCAGGTCGCTGGTGGGGAGGTCTACACCATCGGGCTGCGCTTCGCCCCGAGCCGCAGAGTGGGCGAGGAGGAGATCCTCATCCACATCAATGACCACGAGGACAAGAACGAGGAGACCTTCTGTGTGAAGGTCCTGTACCAGTGAGGGCGCCCACCCACCCGGCTGCCCCCGTCCCTCCAGCCAGGGCTCGTGCTGGGAGCCCCATCTCCTCCTGCTCACCTTGCCAAGCCAGCAGCTCTGGCTCCTGGGGGCTGTGGGGCTCTGTCAGCACAACCCAGGGAGCTCGAGTGTGTGTGTGTGGTGCTGCCCGGTATGGCTGCAGGATGCCTTGATTTTTATCAAGTGCTTTTTAGGCACCTTGGAATGATTTTGTAACTGAAGAGCTTTTGCAGACCCGGCTCTGCTGAGCGGTTTCTATTTCACAGCGAGTTTTGTACTCACCCGAGTAGCTTGCTGAGGTTTTCTAGACCTTTTTTTACTCATTGTTTGTCAATTAAACTTGCTGCACTGTTGGCAGCCTGTGTCAGCATCTTCTTCTGTGGGAGGTGCCCACCCTCGGCATCCCTGGCTGGCACAGCTCTGGTGCCAAGTGCTGGAGGGGTCCCTGTAGCATCCTGAGGGTCAGGGGTGGGAGCTGTGGAGGGGAATGATGGAAAAACCCTGCGTGGGCTGATCCCAGTGGGACTGAGGGCTGTCAGCCCCCTCCCAGCCCATCAACACCTTGCCTGTTGGGTACTAAAAGGCTCCCCCAGGTCGTGGCTCATCTCTTGCTCTTCATTTACACCGTGACACATCAAGGTCACGAAGAGAAGTTGGGAAAACTCCAGAAAGGGGAGAAAAATGCGAGCTGAGCCAGGCAGAGAGGGGTGAGGAGGGAGAGTCTCTGCCTCTGGCCGTGCTCCCGTGCTGCTGCACAGACCCCAGGGCTGGTGGCCAAGGGAGTGCTGCTTTGCTTCTCTGTGCGGGTGCAGGGCTGGGGAGGCAGGAGCCCTGATGAAGTCGTGTGCTGAGTTCCTCTGCCTCCCGAGGACAGATCAGAAATGACAGCTAATATTTTCAAACTGATTATACTGTCTGCAGCTCAGAGAGGGCCCGGACTCGGGTTATTAAAGTAGATTAGCTGAATAATTTTCATTATGTTTTCATAGAACAATATTTCTTGAGGCTTCGGAAGGAGCTGGAGCCAAACCTTTGGCTGCAGCAGCGCGAGGGGCTGGGCAGGGGCTGGGGCAGAGCTGAGGCTGCTGCAGAACTGCTCAGGCCATTCAGCAACGCTGAAACAGCTTTTTCCTTTAGGAAATGGAAATGTCTCCTGTCTCCTGTCTCAGAACCTAGGCTCCCCATCCCTCAGGGCGATGCTGGGAGCCTGAGGTGGGCTCCCTGTGTCTCAGGGCGATGCTGGGAGCCTTGGGGGCTGCCACACTCACACATGCTGCTGCTCAGGCTGTGGTTGTGCTGTGGGGAGGTGACCAGGTTGGCTCCCCAGGCTCCTGCTGCCTCCACGGGCTGCTCACCCTCTGTCAGCTCATCCAGCTGGCTCTGGCATTTCCCATCCTGAGTGGGGCTGATGGAAAACCCATCAGCATTCCTTTGCTTACCCAGACAGGAGTTGTCGTCGTCCTGCTGCAGCAGGTGAACTTTACTGATCCTCAGAACAAACAACCTTCCTGTGGCTGTGTTTGGAAGGTGGGGGAGGCAGGAGCGGGCTGACAGCCCTGCCTAGGGCTGGTGCCTGCCTGCCCACAGGAGCTGCGTTGGCTGCTGACACCAGTGGGGTCCTGGCCCTGGGCACTGGAGGCTGTGCCAGGCTTTCAGAAGTGAGGGCAAGTGGGAGGCATTGCAGGAACGGCAGCAGAGGGGCAGGAAAGGCAGCTAAATTGCCCTCCCTGCCTGTCTGATGTACACCCAGGCAGAGAGAGGCTGCTCATGAAGGGCAGGTAGAAAGAAGGAAATATATTTAAAATGAAAGGGGAAAAAAGGGAGTTGGGTGCAGAAGTCCTTTCAGCCTGGGAATGAGCTGCCAAGCTGCTCAGCTTCAGCAGGGTTCTCCTTGGGCTCAAACTTCAAAACCCAGCTTATTTTTCCCATTATAAGGACAAAATTGCATCTGCCTGAGAAGCCCCTAATTAAACAAAGGCTCACCGTGGTATCTGCTGGGAGCTCGCCAGCCTCATACTGCGACAGCACCAGAGATCTCTATTAGCTGAAACGGGTAGGGGGAGGCTCTGCCAAACTCTGAGCCCACAGCCACGGCTGTACCAGCCCCGGCAGCTGCTGCCCAGGGGGCTCTGCCATGGCACAGGGGCTGCAGGGGCTGTGGGATGGGGCACGATGTGGGATGGGGCGTGATGTGGGATGTCCTCATGCTGTGACTCCTTTTTGTCTCAAGCCACTTTTAATGAGTTGACTCAAGGGAAAGAGAGAACGTGCCAGAAAGTGAGGAGGAGGAGAAGGCGTGGGAGCCACTGTCTGGTGTTGCCAGAAAGCATCTTGATGTCCTTGCGCCGTCTGTGGGACAAGTGACCTTTCCATCCCTCCTGCTGCTGCTCCTGTGCCAGGCAGCCGTGTGCCGGGGTGCTGGTGAGCACTTGCAGCCGTTCCTTCAGCGCTGCTGGGAATACTTCACAGCTGATTAGGGAGAACGGTTCAGAGGCGCCCGCGGTTTACTCCAGGGAGCTGTTGGGCTTCACGGTGCAGAAATAGTTGCCGGTAGCAATGATGTGTTAGTAAGAGAAGCAAATCTCTGCGGAGGTGACGGTGCGTGGCGGGGCCGGGCTCCTCCGTGGGGCTGCTGCAGCCTCTGCTCAACTGGGTTGGTTTTCCAGAGGAGAGTTGGTAAAGCACCCGGGCTTTCCTGCATTTCCATTTCTCCCGTCTGGGGAGGCAGAAGAGGCGTTTCCAACAGGACGGGAACCTGTAGCCCCTGTGGCCACAGGTACTGGTACCAGTGGATGTCTGGTGGCTGCAGGCAGCTGTGCTTTAACTTCCAGAGGGAATGTAGAGGAATTGGGCTGATTCTGTTTCTCTCTCATCTCATGGAAGTTCAGGCCCTGTACTTTGCCAAAGTGAGGTGTAACGTTCTTCCACACAGAGTAAAATCCCTTCTTGGCTGTTAACATCTGTCCCAGGCATGGCACAGCCGTTCCAGCACTGGGCTCTGGGAGGGTTTCCCCCATCTCTCCCACACTTCTTCCCAAAAGCACAGCACCGACTCGATGAAGAGCCCATGTAATGGTTACACAACCCGGAGATAAAGCTGCTCTTAATGGATTTCTTTAAGATCAAGGCTGTCAAATACCAGACTCAAAATCCTTTTTACAACAAGAGCAACTATATTAAGTGCACTCAATCAAAACCAAGCTGAAGGTTCCCTAAGTGAAACAATGGCTGTAGGAAATGCATTTTATTAGCAGCAGCAGCAGAAGGGAGGGCTGGCAGGAGAGATGAAAAGCCTCTGAGCTGTGGTGGCTGCATGTCCGTTCAGCCAGGATGGATGAGATGTGAAGGGCATTTTCCAGACACCTCCTCGCTCTCTGGTGCAGCCCTGCAGGGCAGAGGGTGCCGGGAGCTGGCTCTGGGGGCTCAAGGGCTGAGCTGCCTCTGTGCAGGTTAAACCAGGGCTGAGATGCAGATTAGTTTTTAATGACAATTTGCAGCGTTTACGAGCTGCCGGTTGCTTTTAAATCATTTTCCCTTCCGTCTGTCCCAGGCCTGACATTTGATGAAGAATTTTGGCTTTGTGTTCGTTTCCCAGTTACTTTGTCGTGCGGAGGTGGGAAGCAGCGGCCACCCTTAGCGAAGGTCAACGGCATCAGGTGCCTGTCTGTTATTTTCAGATGCCATGAAGCTTTATCAGTGACGTGTGTGGGCGCTGCAGGCAGCGAAGGCACCGCTGGGGAACGCTCCCATCCTGCGGGGTGCTGCTGAAGGAGTCAGAGGGGACGGTCTGAGCGCAGCACGGAGGTCCCCAGAGTGGGTACAGACAGCCCTGGCTCTCAGGGACATGAGGAGCTGAGCACTGACAGCCTGAGGGAGAGGATGGGTTCCCCTCCTGCAGCAAGCCCCGGTTATCAGCGCCCCGCTGGTCGCTGGTGCGTGAGGAGAGTGGCTGATGCCAGGAGCTGCAGCTTATCAAATGTCAGAGGGAGCTCATCCTGCAGGAAACCTACTGCAGTCATTGAATTAAATGAAAAGTCCTGGGATGAAAGCCTGGGAGGCCTCGGCCTTCTGCTTATCTGGGAAATAGGGATGGAGTGGGAGATGGGAACGAGAGATGCCAGAAGGCCAGGGCAGGTCTCTGCTAATTTTACCTGTACAATGGGGTGTCTTACACTTCTCTGCTTCATATTTTTCTCCCTAAAGGAGGGTGTCATCACCTGCAAACTTGCTGAAAACCAGCCGTGTGCAGATGGCCAGGGGGTTGTTACCAGCATCTCCAGCAGCACCTGGTGTGGGGCTGGTGGGCAGGGGCTGCCCTTCCTACCCCAGTGACGGTGCAAGTGGTTATCCAGTGACCACCAGCCAGGCCAGGCTTTGCTTTTAAGCCTGCAAATCTCTTTAACAACATTTCCAGTGCATCACCTCTTGGAGTCTGATGTGGGGGTCACCCAAGGTTTCAGAAACAGCCGTGGCCCTGCCGTTACACCCGCTTGGCTGGGGAAAGGCTGTAAAAGGGAATTGGTCATAAAAGCTGTGCTGTGCTGTGCTGAGCCTTCAGTGTGGGCTCAGACACCCCTCAGGAGAATATTTACAGCTGCTGCTGTGGGGTGAATCTGATGCTTGAGCATCACCAACAGCCTGGCTCGTCCCATCCCATCCCATCCCAGTTAACTGATGGTGATTTAACTCCAACTGGAAACAATTAACCTGACATCTTTGCCTCCTCCTGGGTGAACCCCTCAGGCTGCTACTGGTGCAGCCAGCACCAGGTTTTTGGCTCTGGGAATAGCTGCCCCCAAACCAGAGCCCTGCGTGGGTTATTTTGCTAACTTGGGGGAGTTTGCTGGGCTGGTGAAGGGTGTTTGGGGTCCCTGCAGTGAGGACAGTGGCAGGGTCTGCCTTTGCCTGGCGTCTGTGCAGGAGGATGCTCTGAGCTGTCTGCACAAACCATCTGCCCCCTCACTTCAAATTAATGAAGAAGTTCAGGAGGAGAAAAAAAAAACCCAAAGTCTTTTCATGGTTAATTTGCACACAGGAAAAAAAGAGGCCAAATGAATGAAATAAATCCTTCGCTGCTCTGGGCTTGCCTGACCCAGCTCCCTGCTTTTTGGAAGCAAGTTTTTTCAAGCCTAATGGTATCAGATACTCTTTTGGCACCCATTTTCAGAGCAGCATCCCACCCCTGCTGCTTCTTAATGCAGCTCATCTCCTGCCGATTGCTCCCAGGGTCTCAGCCAAATCAGCACTTCACATTCCAACCTTCCCCTCGGCGGGTTTCCATGGAGATCCGAGCGGGTGCTGATGGAGAGGCAGCTTCTGGGGACAGCACCCGGGGGTCCCTGAGCACCCAGAGCTGCCTCTGCCACACGCTGCCCATGCTGGTACTGCCCATGCCCCCCTCCAGAACCCCTCTCCTGGCAGTGAGGAGCAGCCCTTTCCCTGGACAGGAGACGGGTTGATTTGGTTGTAGCATCTTTATTTGAGCTCCAGGCAGTGTTTGTGGTGAGAAAGCAGATTTGCTGAGCATGGCCGGGCCCAGGTTGGGCCGTGGAAGTGCCCTCACGTGTGCAGCTGAGTGAGCAAATGGCTGCGAGAGCTGAGAAGTGACAGTAATTACAGGAAGAAAATGGTTATTAATGTACTAATTTACTTGGGAGCCAGGATTTATGTAATTAATACTCTGGGATCAAGATAAGGTTAATGCATTAACCTTATATAGTGGTGTAAATACCTTCCTGGGTATGTATCAGTCGCTGAGCTTTTCCTCTGCCGTGTGTGTGATTCCCGGTGATGTGGAGCTGGGACTGTGTGGCCCTGTGGGCAGAGGAGATGAGGGACCAGGGTGAGGGGGATGTTGCTTTTTGCTTGTATTGCTAAGGCGAGGATGCAGAGCAGCAGCTTCCCTGGGCAGTGTGTGGGTCTCTGTGTGCCCCGTGGGACACCCCGGGCTCAGCTGCTCAGCGGAGCCTCTCGGAGCACAGTTCAACAAGCTTTCCCCAAAGAGCTCAGACACTGTTTGGGCCAGACACAGTGTTTGGCTGCTGTCAATAACCCCTGACTGCTGTCTCAGCAGCTATGCTGCAGATGCCCAGGAGAGGCAGAGGGCTGGCAAACCAGAGCTGGTCACGCTGAACGAGGTAAAAACTCTGCAAACTGCTGTGAAACTTTTGGGTATTGGGTGAAAAGCTGCTGCCTCTGAGGATGCTTTTCCAGAGTCGTCCAGCAACTGCTGCTCACTCCATGAGTGCCCTAGAGATGCCAAGGCTGGAGCAAGGGTGCTGGGGAGCCTGGCGAGTGGGAGAGTGGGTGGCGAGGCACGTGCCCCAGGAGAGGCTGCTCTGTCACTGTCATGGGTGAGAAAAGGCAAGGTCTGACAGAGCTCCGAGTGCCCCTCCTCAGGGACGCTTTGGCTTTTCCTCTGATGCCTCCAGAGCTCCCTTGGTCACTCAAGCCCACTTTTATTAGTGTCACACTGAGGAATATCAGCACCCCCAGCACTAAACCCTCCCGGCTGCCCTGGCCACCCCAATGCCCACACACCAGCCTTTTGCTCACGTCCACCCCGTGTCACTGGAGATATTTCTGCTGGTGTCACACAGGGAGGACAGCAGAAGCTGCAGAAGGTCAGAGCAGCCCTAAAAACGTGTGTCTGTACATGCACATACATATTTCTGGCTTCATCATTATTCCACACCCATGCTGCTAGTTAAAAGGCTGGAGAGACCTGAACACAGGTGACATTTAAGAGCAAAGGAAAGGTTTAATAAGGTCACATTAGACCGTAAGGACCCCTTGGCTTGGCCTTTTGCTAATTTATAGGGAAATAAACGTGTGAGTGGTTGTGGGGGAGCCCAGTGGCTTCGCCTCTGCTGCAGAGAGTCACAGTGGGACAAGCAGCAAATCAGCCAAAGAGGAGCCAGTGGAGTAGAGCAAAGTCTAAAACAATGTCCCTGGAATTCAGTGCATAGATTTGTTCCTGTCTTTTAAAGGGGCAGGAGGACAGGGCTGGGCTGTGTGTCTGTCAGGCCTGTTTAACTGCATCATGTAAAGCCATTTTTTTACTACAAACATGTTTGAGTTGTATGGGTTTTTTTTTGCTGTTTGCACATGGCTGGATTTCACGATGGCAGAAGTTGAGTAACTGCACAAGATTGTGCAAATGAAGCACTTAATTAATTAGGAGTTCTATGAAATACATCCCAGCTCCACCACATGCCCTCTGGATTCCCTCTGAGCCCAGGTCGCTTCTGAGTGATCAGCTCCTGGCTTGAGAGCCCATCTTCCTGGAGGATGCTGCTGCTTTCCCACCCTTGCTCAGGAAGAGGCATCTCCATCCCCAGAGCTCCTCCTGGGCTTTCCCAGCCCATCCCCTCTCGTCTCCATCCCATTCCCACTGACACGATGCTCTGATGAAACACCAGCAGCTCTCTTTCCCCTACACCCCATCATTCACCCTCAAAGGCTCCTTGTAGGTTATCAGGCCCAGATGTTTCTCATTGTATGGTACAAATGTTAATTATCTGCTAATTAGTTATTAGCAGAAGCTGGGCTGGCACGGATCAGGGCCAAAGCCAGCCAAGGGCATTTACAGCCCTGCGTGGCAGTACATGGACTAGCAGCTGCTTCTGGCAGGGGGGGTCTGAGCTCCTGATCCCCCCCCACCCCCCCAGACTCAATATTTACTGAGGAGTTCCCTCGGATGGAGATGCCCATGGGGACGTGGGACAGGATGGTGCAGAGCTCTCCCTGCCAGCTGAGCCCCTCATACCACAGATATAAAGAACAAAAGGAAGCGTTGTCTTCTTTTTCCGACGCTCAGAAATCACCACAGACTGTCACTTGTCTGCATTTTGTGCCCAAGAACAGAGGCTGAGGTGCAGCTCCCACCCCTCGGCATTGATCACCTTCCCCCCCCCCATCCCTGCCTGGGTGATGGTTAACTGCAGCTGGACTCATTTCACTTCTTGTGCTCACCCTTAGAGTCTTCTCCTCAGGAAAAGATACAAGTTCTGATTGCTCATTGTTAATTGTGCTGATGAGTGTCCCGATGGCACTGACCTCATTTCCAGCCAGGCCAAGATGCAGACAGGGTGTTTTTCTCTCGTGAAGATGCAAAGAGGGCAGTTTGCTTTTATAGAGAGCTGTGGCAGTGAGGATGACTGTCTCCTCCTCCTCCTCATCCTGCGTGCTCAGAGGGGTCCAGCCCCAGCCCAGCAGCCTCCAGAGATCCCCACTGATGAAAGGCCATGAGGGGAGCAAATTGGGGGGGGGGCTGCTCAGGCATGGCTGTTAATTTGCACACAGCATTGCACAGATGGGAGTGGAGGAGCCAAGCTGCCACCAAGTACCATTTGAAGCTCCCTGAGCAGTTCACATGCTAAGGAAAGGAAAAAAAAAAATGCCAAGATCAGATCCTGCTGGCAGTTAATGGAGTATTTGTTAAAAATATCCCTCTTCCCCCATGTGCAGAAGTTAATGTTCTTTCTTCTTCTTTTCCCCCCTCTTCCCCTCCTGACGGCGCTCCCTCATTTCTTACCTCGTTTTAATTGCTGTGGTTGAACCTGCTGTTGCAGGGAAGAAGCCACTGCTGACCTTTGCTGTTCTAAACACCTCAATCTGGGAGCCCAAGGCTGCAAAAAAATAAAAATCACTTGGGTTTTAAGGCTCACCCTCCTGTATCAGGTGCTGGCATCACTCTGACCTCACTGTGTGAGCTGCAGAGCCTTCGTTTGCAAAGGAAAGGAGCAGCAGCTCTTTTAATTGACTTCCCTTGCTCTGCCACACGATTCCCAAGGGTGGGATTGGAAAGGGGGAGGAAGGGGGGGGGGGAAGGGCTTGTCTGGGGAAGTTACAACCCAAATTGAAGCCATCTGTGATGCTGCACAGTTTCTGCCATCCAGCACATCCCCAAGCTGTCCCTTGTGCTATGTCATCTGCCCACTGTGATGCCGAATGGGGACGGGGCAGAGCATCACTGGGCTGACACCTGAGCGTGAGCTGCAGCCTCAGCCTCCAGCCTGGTCCACATGCCACAGATACTTAAAAAAGCCAAAGCAAACACAACCAAGGAAGCAAAAAGAACAAGTTTTTGTGGAAGCTTTATTTTTAGCTCTCTCTCTCTCCAGTGCAAAAAAGAACCAAACCCAAACCCACCCAAATTAAAGAAAGTGTAAAACCCCACCCCTAAAATGCAAAGAGTTGGAAACCAAATGTCACCACAGCTTTGATCTCCTCCGGAGGAAGCTCTGGTGCTATCAGTTTAGAAGCATTAGATTTGCATATTCATGTCCCTTAATTCGCTCTTCGGGGGCTGAAATCTAATAACTAATGAAGAAAAAATCTTCCTCTGCGCGCTGAGGAAACCCTGATTATGTCACAGATGCACCAACAAAAATAATCAGCGTTCATTCCAGTGAGAGGGCTGCTGGTAATGAAAAACTGAGCAAAGGTGAAAGAAAAACCCTTCTGTGCACGTCCAGGGAAGGAGTGGATGCAGCCCCATGGCTGTGGCAGGAGGTGGCCGGGGGTGACACTGAGATCCCTGTGCCGGGATGTGCCCCAAGGCAGGGGGGTGAGGGGATGCTGAGGGGCTGGAGCTCTCCTTGTCTGTACAGCACAGGCAGCAGTGAGCTGTGGGGCAGGAAGGGGACAGTTTTTAGGGAGTGAGGATGGGGACAGAGAGCACCTGGGGACCTGCTGTTACCAGGATGGGTTGCTGATGGTGTTTCGGAGATCAGTCGGCTCCAACATCTGAGCTGCCAAGTGATGAATCCCTTCTGTTCACCTTTAATTACATTTCTTTCAGCAACACAATATCTCCGTTTTATGCCTGCTATTTATCAGGAATTAAAGTTATTGGCATTGTTGTTGACGGGGGGGGTATCGATTACGAAACAGAGAGAAAGCTTGTGGGAGGTGGGGGCTGCTGAGCAGCCGCCCTCGAAAAGGGCACAAAAAAAACCCCCAAAGTGCCCAGGAACCGAGCATAACTGTGCACTAACATAACTCTCTGCTGGTGTGGAAGTCGATGGGGTGTGCTGGGGGCTGCTGCATCACGGCACAGCAGCAGAATCCTCTTCCCAGCACCTCTGCCCTCGCAGCAGAGTTCGCAGCCGTCTCCTGACAACGTGGCGACGTGCTGGGCTCACACTGTCCGTTACCAGCTTTCCCTCGTGGTGTCTGGAGGGCTCTTTCCATCTGATCTGTCAAGAGCTGCAATTACGTATATTGTTGTCAGCAGCAAATAAAGATTAAGTTGTCAAAAAGATCAAGAGGATGAGTTTAAGGCCGCTGCCTGAGGTGGGAGCCGCGCGATGATGAGAGCTGCTGGAATCAGAGAATCATTTTGGTTGGGAAAGACCTTTAAGACCATCAAGTTCAAGCACTGCCCTCACACTGCCAAGCCCATCACTAAACCATGGCCCTCAGCAACTCATCTCTGTGTCTTTTGAGTATCTCCACGGATGGGGACTCCTCCAGCTCCCTGGGCAGCCTGTTCCAATGCCTGACAGCCCTCTCAGGGAAGAAGTTCTTCCTTTTCCTTCCTCTCCCAGTGGAAGGGACCTGAAGCGCCTCTGACTCCCTGAGGTCTGTTCCACTTATCCTGCAAATAGTTCCCTTGCAAGTGCTCCATGTACCCCCTGCCCTCTCGTGTTCACTGTCTGGGTCAGTGTTGTACAGCTCTGAGCCAGGAAAATGCTTCCCAACCTTCCAATGTGCTGGGAAGCTCCAAAGAGCCTCCAGCGCTTTAAACTCTCAGTGGTTTCTCATTACTAATTCCTCTGGTAATTATGGTAATAACACTAATCACAGAAAGCTCACCGGGCTGTAATGTGTGTGTGTGTGGTGCTGCTCCAGGCAGATTCCACTCGGGATGTGTGATGGTTAATGGGACCTGGCAGTGTGGCAGTGCCAGGCTGGTGGGTCTGCTGGGCAGGGGCAGAGCAGCAGCGCTGCAGCAATCCAGGAGCTGTCTCACCTTCACTTCATGCTCCTGTTAAAAATCACAAATGGTAGTTACCCTGTCAGACTTCAAGGGTGAGGGTGGCTTATCCATCCCAGCGTGAGCTCCAATAGAGAGCTGGATTGCAGGAGGACAAGTCACATTTTATTGAAAAGAAACCCTGCCTGTGTTAATGGAATTGCTTTACATGGATAATTTCTCTCATTTCTTTCTCTTGTTGTTTCCCTGGTTCCACTCCTGCTGCCCACTCTGCTGGGGGACCCATCAGCAGGGAATGTTGGCAAACAGTGGCGAGGAAATTCCTGCCCTGAGTCCCAGGTTTCACTGAAAGCCGACAGTTTCAGCCTGAGTAGTGGGGCTGGGGTTGAAGGATAACACCAGAGGTGAGCTCACTGCACCGCGTTCTCTCTCCCTGACATCAGCTCCTCTTAATCACAAAAGGAATATTTCACTTTCTTTCAGCCGTTACATTTAAAATAAATTCTATGATTAAAAAAAAAATGTTACAAGTTTAATCAGCTCCCCCATTGTGCTGAAGTTCCAAAGGAACGTTGATCCATCGCGAGCTGGGGCCACAATTTGCTTGTGCTGCTGAAAGCTTTTTAATTCGCTCGATGGGAAACGATGAGCAGAGTTGATTAAACGGAGCTGGTAATTTATTCACGGCCATCAGCTGCTCAGGCACCCTCATAAAAGTCTGCATCAGGCTGATCCCCTCCTCTGTCACCAGCAACAAAGCCCCAAAGTCGGGCGATGAAGCCTGTTGCATCCCAGAGCTGGGCTGGGAAGGGGCAGCGCCATGGTCTGGAAGCATCCTGGGGAAGAAGGGGCAGCTCAGGGCAGGGGCTGGGGCTTTCCTTACCTTGATGTCTTAGTTGCCTCCCAGCAGATGTGGTTTCTTGCACTGCTGGCCCATGCTGGAAGCGTAGCACTCCAGGTGCCTCTGGCATCCCCAGGTCCTTGGATGAAGGATGCTGCACACGGAGCCAAATCCACTTTATTACCCTTATCGAGAAAGTTAAATCCTTTTCCATAAGCAGCCCTACACATTCTTAACAGCGAAACAAGCAATTGCTGCCATCCAGGCTGTTCTGGGGAGTCAGCCTGCATCCATTTTAACTACTGAGAACATGCCAGCATGGTAATGTCCTCTTTCAGGTGTCTCCCAGCTTCCTTTCCCCCCATTTGTTTGCCCACCAGGGACCCTGGGGACATGAGCAGCAGCAGCAGCAGGCTGTTGAAGAGTTAAGGGCCTGTTTTTTCCACTGCTGCTCTTCCTTCTCCAGGGAAGACAAATGATTCATTATATTCCCCATCATTTTCTCTGATGCCTGGCTGCCTCCCATCGAGATGCTGGGGCTGCACCATGGCAAGTCATTAACGTGATCTCCAAGAAGAGCTGTGGAGAGCGGCGTTTCCTATTTGTATGTGGTGATTCATGCCAGGGGCAAACTGGTGTGATCAGTTGCAGCTTTCTTTCAGATCTTTACAGAAATGCCTACACATAGAGAGAAAAGGCATGAGAATGTAAACAGCGATGTCCAGCTTTTGCTAGGCAAGGAAGGGAAAACTGGATGGCTGCAAAAGGTTTTGCAAACTGGATGAGATGCCCGAGACCACAGAGCAGTAAACAGCATCTGCTGAGAGTCTGCTGTGAGGCCAGTCAGCTGCCATCCTCCCTCAAGGCAAACACTGATCTCCTCTTCCCCTGGGTGATATTTGCCTCCTGGACTCGTGGGTTGGAATGTTCAGCCCAGCAGCCAGCTGTGGTCAGAGCTGTGCGAAACGCAACGAGCAAAGTGCAGCCTTTCCCATCGGAGCGACCGGGCTCTGCACGGCCAGAGGATGGGCTGTCAGTCAGAAAAGGCACAGCCTGGGAGCTAATCAGGGAGCTGTTCCCTAAAAAAATGCTTCCTGTTCTGTTCCCAGAGTGAGTCAGGGCCAGGCTGTGCATGGGGTGAGGACACGGCTGGGGTTTGTAACGGAGCGAAGCCTGACGGAGGGAGCAGGATGCTGCAGCTTTTGAGATCCACATCTGGAGGGTTTTCAGAGGGTGCAAATGAGCTCAATCTTGCAATCTGGGTCAGGTGAGATCTTCCAGATCCAGGAGAAGCTGCGAGAGTCTCCAGCACTGAAGGGACTGGTGAGGAACTGGTTTGCAAAGTGAGGTTTGGGTGCATACGATGGGATGGCGACCACGGCGAGCTGAGCGCGGCCAGCTGGGAGAGAAACAGCAGTGACACATTAACAACAGCAATATGTGTTTCAGCTTCTCTCTGGAGGCTTGTGTTAATCCTGTTATTACTTTTAACTGTCCTCTCCTGGGCTGCTCGGGAGAAGAGCATGCTTGAAACGGAATGAGATCCTCACGTTTTAAGTAGCCAGGCAGAGACACAGAGGCAGCTGCAAGTGCTGGGGCAGCAGAAGAGGGAGAAACTCATCAGAGAAATCAGGGTTGTCATTGCCTTGGGCACTGGTGATTCCCCCCAGCAGCAGTGGGAGGAGAGGAGCGTGGGCACAGGGGGCTGCTCACAGCTGGGCCCTGGCCAGCTTTGTTTTGATAGGCAGGAGCCATTCCTGCTCACAGATGTTTAATGTAATGTGGGAATTAGTAATTTGTGATAGTGGCTGAAATCACTTTCGAATACATAAAACATAAATACAGCAAAAGCGGCGAAATGAGCCATAACTCTCCCTAATGGAAACCCCAACCTCCCCGCTTTTTATGGCGCAGGAGAAAAATGGACCCACTATTTTCGATCATTAATTTTGTATTGGCCTGAACTCTGCTGCTGCTGCTGTTGGTTTCCAAAGCACTTTTTTTTTTTTTGCAAAATAATGAGGCTATTTATTAGCAGCAACGAGGCTGCACGGGAAGAAGAGTTGAGATAGTTTCTATAGTAACTCCCTGTGAAAACATTTGACACTCGCCCCGGCTGAAGCTGTCGTGCTGCCCTGGTTGCTGGGCTGAGCCGAGCAGCCCCTGCCCATGGGCTCAGCCTAAGAAGCCCCACACTCATTTTTCTCCATCCATTACGGGACACACTTTAAGCTGTGATGAGCCTCAGATGGGTGGCTGTGGGACTGGACCTGTCACAGGGGCAGCATCTCCATTGTTGGGGTTCATTTGGTGGCATTTCCTTGAGAAACACCAGTGGGTGGGTGGGAAAGGAGGTGCAGACCCCACCAGCCCAGCATCAGGTCAGTGGGCACCTCAGCAAGGGGATGTATGGCAGCTCTGTGCATCAGCCATCACAGCCCCTGGGGTGAGATGCAACAGCTCATCTCTTGCCGTGCAACATCTTTGTCACCTTCTACATCTACAGGTCACGTTTGCAACGTGCATGAATTTCTAGTCTCAGCCCTCAACTTAAAAGAAGGGCTGGAGGGGAGCTGAGTGGCTGGGCACAGGCTGACCCGTGAGCACCAGCCACCTGGGCTCAGAGGAAACTTTACCTGGGGGGCTTGTGCTGCCCTCTGCATCGCAGCAGCATTTCCAGAAGTAATTGAATTTGGCCACTGAGTTACTTCCACAAACAAGGGAAAAAAACCCCACAATTGTTCACATTTGCCAGTCGGACACCGCGGGAACCGAGAACAAATCCCATTTCCCTCGCACGCAGCTCGTATCGAGTTAGAAACCAACAACACGGCGACACTCACACGCCCCAGCAAACGGAGCAAGCGAGCAGCCCTGCTGGGGGGCTGCAGCACAGCCAGTTTTCCTCCCAGACGAGAGGGGAGCGGGTCTCACTGTGCCATGACACAGGCTGCTGCGTGTTCCCCGCGGCACCCGGGCAGCTGCCAGCCCTTGGAGAGCTCGGCTGGGGGGCTCTGGAATCAACCCAAATACCCACACTGAAGGGGGTGTAAGAGGGCCTTGTTGGAAAGGGAGGGTGGGAACACCTGTATCTCTCACCATCCAGCTCCATTTGGGTAGCAAATAAATTCCAGAGCATCGTAGATGCCTGAAGATTAAGAAGAGGCTAAATTTACTGAGGAGATGGTTATTCACTCGGCCCGACACGACAGCTGGACAAACAGGGCTTGGGAAAGGAGGATAAATCAGCCCCGACCCGCTGGTGTTGGCGGGGACAGCGGCGCATCCTGCAGCCTGGCCGGCTTCTCCCGTCCCCCGCAGAGCCGTTATTAAAGCTGGCAACCCATCACGAGCAATAAAGATTTATCATGGTGTAATTTCCCAGGAGGGACAGAGATTAATGCCGAGGAGTGGGGAACCAGCATTTGTTTTCTGTTTGGGGAGCGGAGGAGCTTTTCACTCCCTGGGGCCCTGGGCTGGTGCTGAGAACCAGCAGTGGTCCAGTTGTGGGGCACGGCCCTGGGGCTCCATCCTGACCCTGCTGGGAGCCAGTTGGCCCCAGGGAGAGTCCTGCTCAGGGAGCTCAGCACTGAGGAAGGCAGGAGGGGCATCCCCTGGCTGCAGACCCCGCAGTCACAGTGCTGTGGGAGGCACATTGCTGTAGCAGGATGGTGGTAGCAGCAGTTTCCCAGCAGCAGCAGAGCCCACCCGAATCCCTCTGGCTGCCCCGGAGCATCCCCTGCCTGCTCCATCACGGCCAACGCTGCCTCCCCCTTGGCTCTGCCAGTCTCTTCTGTTTTCATTAGGAGCAGTCGTAGCTGCCTGAGCAGCAGCTTGCTGGAAAGCAATCATTGCTGCTTTCAGCAGTTATTCATCAACACCAGGAGAGCCGTTCCGCTCGGGACCGTGTCCCTGTGCTCAGGCTCGCCTGCCCTACGCCTCCTCACCGCCGTGCTCATCTCCCCGAGGTGAAGGCTCCCCTTTCACCTTCTCCACCCTGCCTTGGTTTTGAGCTTTGAAAAGAAAAGCAAAGCAATGCCAGAAACCTGAGAGACATCCCTGCACCCTAGGACCCTCCTTAGGGATGCCCAACCAGCCAGGCTGCCTGGAGCGAGGGGGGAACACGAGCAAAGCTGCAGAGGAGTTTGACAGCACAGACACTGATTGGTTTTTACAGAGAAAAGGTAATGCATGGACTGAGGAAACCTCCAGCACTCGTAGACAGAGAGCAAAGGGCTCTCAGGGAAAGACCCCTGTTTTCCTTGGTGCTCTGCAACGGGAGGGAATCCTTGTGCTGCACACATTTCCATTTTGGCTGCAAAACTTTTCATCATTATCATTTCAATTAAAATTGCTCTTTGAAGCAGTTTGTCTGCAGGCACAGCCACACCAACCTTTGCTTTCATGAACATGGAAAACTTGGGAAATAAAAACGACTCTATTTTCTCCAGCCCTGGTTTCTTCCCTGCGAGGTTTCAACCACGGGGCTGGGTGTGGGACAGCTGCCTGGGCACAGCCTGGCTGCCCAGGCCCACTGCTGCTCCTGGGGACATTAGCCACAAACCCTGGCATGTGCCATTTGCAGCACGCTGGTGGCTGCCATGGCAGTGGCTGAGTCCCCTGGTGCTAGTGGCCTCCCCAGCACGGCAGGCAGCAGTGGCAGGGGGGCTAAAAGCAGCAGGAGCAAGAAAGGGCACTGGAAAAGTTTGGCTATAATGGCACGTGGTGGCAGGATGGGGTGTTGGTGGTCTGAGCACATCTGCCAGGCAATGCTTGTCCCAGGATGAGAGATGCCAAGAGAACTTCACACAGTCCCATCACCTCCCACCTCCCTGGGAGCTACAGTCCGGCAGAGCCCTGTCAGTGCCCTCCTGGCACTGGTGCTCAGCCGTGGTCAGTGGGATGACGGGTCCTGCCTGCGAGCTCTCACCCGCCTCCCCTGCACCACGAATATACACGAGGCAGAGATTATTCACCACTGCCACGAGACAAACTGCTGCTCGGCACTAATTGACGGACAGGTCGAATTATCCAAAGCAAATGTAAAAAGGGTTTAAAGAGAGACACCAGCAGAGGCACCTACAACCCAGTCAGTTGCTGCAGAGCAAAGGAGGCGAAGGAGCCCCGTGATTGATGCGTGTGCGCGTCCCGCTCCGTCCTCGGGAGCACGGGAACCAGCCGCCGCTGCCCGTCCTTCGTCACCGCTCCCAATGTCATCGTTTTAATGAAAACCGAGTGCTTTGCTCGTGCTGAGGAGAAGCTGTGGGGGGACGTGGCTAATTGCAGCGCTGGGAGATGACAACCTCTCCTGAAAGGAAGCGAGTCCCGGGAGGATTCAGCGCGGACTCTTCAGAAACAACAGACGCCGCGGACTCGGGACGACTAAAAATATTTCCCCTGCATCTGCGGGAGCTGTTTCATTTCCTCTTCATTTTTCTCTAATTCTCTTTGTCTTCAGCTTTAACTGATTTGATAAATCCTAATTACCAGCACATCTGCCCGTTGCCGCGGCGTCCCAGCTGACCCGCGCCCATGCCGGGGCGTGGAGAGAGGGATGGAGCAGAGCTGCTTTGCTCAGTGCTGCTGGATGACCTGGGGACATCCCCAGGAGGAAGCTCTCCACGTACAGAGCTGCCTGTGCCACAATCCCAGGCTGGGATGCCCGTTTTCCCTGCCCATAGTCACTTTCCCAGGTACAAGCGATGCAGTTGGGATCGTGGCCGCTGCAGCCAGTCCTGGGATCCCACAGGCAGTGCTGGGGCTGGTGTGGTCGGGTTTGCCGTCACTTAAGGAGAGCAAAGCCTGTGCAAATCCAGTGCTCAGATGTAATTTATTCTGCTTCTAATATATGACAGTGTTTTTCACCCTGATCTTAACAAAAATCCATCCTCACATTGAAGCTAAAAGCAAATCCCCAGCAAGATTAGGTTAGCCTAGAAAAACTCAGCCCATAAGCAATTACCCATCGCTTCCGAGGTGTTTTATCTCCTGCTATAAGGAAATCAAAATCCCCAACCAACGATTCATGGGAAGAAGCGCCTCCGATACAAGAACAAAATGCGTGTTGTGTCCTTTCTTTAATCAAGTTAATGGTCATCATTTCACACGCTAATGTCTCCTCAGTGGTCCATCAGCTCCTACAGCTGCAGCCGCCTTCGATCTGGCGCAGTTTACTACAGAGACCCAATTACGTGCTCGCTCCCCACCCCGAGCAGACTGACGCTGAGCATCATGAAGAAACCCCCACCACCGACCACGGCAAAGCTTTGCTCTGGCAGCACATACAGCAAGGAAGCCTTGCAAGGCAATTGGTTTCCCCAGGGAGGGCTTGGGATTGGGCAGGAGACTGCAGTGGTATGAGGGTACCCTGGCCTTTGAGGGGCTAGTGGCCACTCAGGATGTCTCCAGGGAGCCACAGGCACCCCTGTGAGAGGCTGACACTGCTCACAATCTCCAAGGGCCATGAGATAAGGGGGCTGCCAGGGAAAAGCCAGGCTAGGGAGATAAGGGAGCTTATTCCATTCAATTATTGGGCAGATAAGGCAGCACAAGCAAGCCTGGCTCTCCTAATCCATCACAGCGTGCCACAGAGGGTCAGTCCCTTCCGAACCAGCCATCCCCTGCAGCTGCTGCCGCATGCCCAATGCCCCACTGCAGCTCCTCACGGAGACTTTATGAGCCTGGGAGCACTCAGACTCATATTTCTTGTGAAATACAGCCCTGGCATTTCTCACAACCTTTGCACAAAGGTTAGGAGGGAGCTTGATGAGATTTGCTCGGTGACTGGGAGCTGGGATGCACTGTCGGTGGGGATGATGGAGCTCTCTCCTGGGAAGCTGCAGCTCACCCGCAGCTTTGAGGGCTGCTGAGGAGAGGGAGCATGGACTGCAAGGTCATTCTCCTGCAGCAGCAATGCTCTGCCAGGGCTTGTCTCAACTGAGGGAGGAGAGCTGCAAGGTCACAGGGCTGCTGTGAACATGGGTCTGAGCCCATTGAGCCTCCAGTATGAGAGATGATGTCCTCCCAGGATGGCTGTGGGCAGAGGCTGGCAGTACTGGGGCTGCCCTGCAGCTCCAGACACTGCTCTGGAGGAGGATGGCAGAGCTGTGCATCCAAACAGGGACAGGATCAGTCCCCTGACGTAGTCTGGGGAATGCCTGGCCTCCTGATGTGAGGGAGAAGGGGCAGGGGCTAACAGTTAGGCTGCAGGGCAGTGGGCCAGGAGTAGCACAGGGGATGATGGCCCTAGGGGCAGGGGGGCCCACTCAGGGCAGCAGCATCAGCCTTCAGGGACAAACCAGTGTCCCTGATGCTTCCTCACTGGGAAAGGACCAGGCTCTGCAGGAGCTCGCCCTTCTCTCCAAGGAATGGCCAAGGATGGGCAAGCTCCAAGGAAGGAGCAGCACGTAGAAAGCGTCTTCTGTCTATGGTTTCACCTGGGTGCTTCCAATTTACTCGCACAATTAATTGGAACTGTAAATCTGAGGCTGCAGTTAATGGCGTGCACAGGGCTAAAGATGGTCATTGAAGTCTCTCCTGCATCCTATCCCTCACTGGTAGCTGAGCACCAGACCCTGCACTTTCACAGCTCCATCACCACCCCCAGCCCTCCTCCCCTGGCTCAGTGAGTCATTGGCCTTGTTCCTGGGGCATGTGGGGCCGACTGTGTGTGGATCCCAAAGTGCTGTCAAAGGGCAGGAGCCTGTGGTGGCAGCAGGGGGTCCTGTGCCCCTGGCGCAGCCACTCAGCAGCCCGACTGGATGGGACACAGTGGGCAGGAGCTGCCAGCACTCTACCACGGGTCCAGAGCTTGCATCAAATCCCCTCCCAGAGAGAAGAGCTCAGGCAGCCTCCCCTCATCGTGTGCCACAAGAACCCAAAACACAAACTGTTCCCAAACTGGTGCTGGGACGATTTGGAGGCACAACCGAGGTGTCCTTCCAGCGCCCGTAGCCGCGCACGCTCGGATGGGACTGGGACACTGCCTCGTGCTTTGGGGACACTTCCTCAGGTTTTTAATTATCACAGGCAATTAAGACTTTAATTCTGCCAGGCTCCAGCTGCCGCGGCTGGCGCAGCTCCAGCAGCACAGCCATCCTCTCCAAAGGCTGCGAGGGGTGCTGGGCCCACACGAAGAGCTCCAGGAGAAGGGCTGGTCACTGATGGCATTGCCGGGTGACACAGGGGCTCTTGGCAGGTGCAGGGTCACACTATGCTTGGTCAGCTGGCAGGGGCATGTTTGCAGTGCCAAGTGCCAGGCAGGCAGGTATGGGGTTACCAGGATGCTCCAAGAGCTGCTGGCTGGAAAGGAGCGAGGGCATGTGCAGGAGAGCACCCCTAAAACAGCAGTTACCCTCTGAGGAGTCAAGTATTCTATGGGAGGTGGAAGGGTGAGGAGGAAAAAACAAGAGCAGCTTTAAAAACAGAGGTAACAAGGTGAGAGGGGCAGCTGCAGAAATCAGAGCTCACGCAAAGGGAGAAGCAGAGTAAGACGGAAGGGAAGCATCTGGACACGGAGGAACCAACACATCCCCTGGGGAAACACCTCTGGGGACAGGGAGGCTCTGGCTGTCCCACCAAGGACATGAAACACAGACACTGCAGCGGAGAGCCGGGCCCTTAACAGACAGAAAGCACAATACAGTAATCCAGGTCCCTCTGCAGCAGCTTTTCTCTTTCCGTGGTAAAACCCTCTTTCAGAGCTGATCCAGCACAAGCCGATACAGTCGTTAACACACGCGCAGGGGGATGTGCCTCTCCACGGCTGCTTTCAGCATTATCACAAACAAGTATCACCACAAAAACCAGAGGAAGCAGGAGCTCGGCCTCATCTGGCATCCCGCAGCGTAATTAACCAGCGCACGTCGACTGGAGCCCGAGACACGGCACGCAGGAGGAGCTCACCCGACGGAACGCAACGCGAGGAAGCCTCACCCAATGGAGGAGCTCTCTAAATATAACCAGCGCTGCAAAATCATGTCAGAGGAATAACACACAGGCAGAAATAGCTCTAAAACTTAGCGGGAGCGCGAGCAGCTAAATGGAGCAAGCCCCAAGGAACAATAAGGAAGCGGCACGAACGTGACGGAAGCGCGAGGGCAGCGCGGAACGGGATGACAAAACCCATCCCCAGCTCGTTCCTCTGAGTTGTGCCACTGCTTTGGGTTGCAGGAAAGCAACACACCGATTGGCACGAAGCTGAGCAATCCCCACAGCTCCCAACCTGTCTGTGCCCAGACCGGCAGCCCAAGCACTTTGTGGTTATTTCGGACGCTTAATCTGGTGCAATTGGATTTGATTAAAAGGTATTGATTGGGGGCAGGCAGAGGGGCTGGGACTGTGGCCTTTCATCAGGAGCCTGTGAATTCTCCTCGTTAGTAAATCAGGGCTGGCGTTACTCACTGCACAGATATTATAGTTCAGAAACACAGTCAGGCCCTTTCCCTCCGGCACCTGGTGACGGATTAATACCATTAGATGCTGCAAGTGTTTCCAGCACAGAGCTGCTGCAAGGTCTGGAGGGAAAAGGCTCAGAACTGGAGGGTGAGGAATGTCCCCACACAGCTGGGATACCCCCAAGGATGGCTGAGGACAGGGGTGACACCCCATACTCCTTCACACTTGGACACAGAGGGGATGCCCCATGCAGAGTGCAGGGCAGCGATTTGGAAAGCAATCACGGCCTGGCTTCAGGGCAGAGTAGGAAAGCTCCTCGCCCAAAGCACCTTTCTCCTCCTTCTGGGCAGCAGAGGCTGCCCAAATACACCACTTCTGGAAAAAGACTCCGAGAGAAGATGCTGCTGCATCCTCTCAGGATGTTCCCTGCACACAGGGCTGGGGCAGGGCAGATGTGGACACAACTGCCACTGACTGCAGGACACTGTTCAAGGGCAGCTGTGACACGCAGAGAAGTCAGAGCACGGCACACGCTAATTCTTCAGCAGCGTGGTGACACAGCTCGAAGGGAAGCGGGGACTGGGATGAGTAGATGCAAGACTGGTGATGCATTTGTCTGATTTCCAGCACACACTCCCAGCTCCCAGAGTGGTGATGTCAAACGGCTTCCTCGGAGCGTTTGGCATGTCTTTAAAAATGAAATGGGCTGTGCTGATGCCTTCAGATGTGTAATGGGTGATGGGAGCGTAAAAGTGCCACTTGCTGCTTTGAGATGCTGCTACAGTAAATCAATCCCATCCCCACTGCTTATAAATGGCAAATGTTTTCTCAGGGCTACTTTGGCCTGGAAGAACCGGGGGAGGAAGGCAGGAGCTGGGGCTGCTGACAAAGCCAAGTGTGGCTGGGATGGCTCTCACCTGCTCTGCTCAGCACCCCAGGGGCTCAGGAGACATCCCAGCACCATTATCTCCTGCCTCATACCAGCTCTTGCTCTCCCCTGGAAGACCTCACACTGTGTGTCGGTTTTAAGTCCTTCGTAACAGCTCAGATGGAGCCATGGGGAAGTCTGACAGGTTGGCGCAGTATTAAAAATGATCTATGATAATAAAAGGGGAGGGAAAAAAAAGACTGCTGTCTTACAAGAATTCATCTCTGAAAGGCATGGAAGGGAATGTGACTAACAGGCCATCTGTACTGCACACAGGCACTGTTGGGTTTGGAGAGAAATGCTTTCCACAGCTGGGATTTTTCACTGAGGGCAGTTAACACTCTCACTAAACTCCCAGACCCAGACACGACACCAGGCCAGTGGCACGAGGGTGATTGTACACAGTGTGTTACCCACGGATACAGGAGCTGGAGGACCTCTGGGGTCCCAGAAACCCCTGCCCAAGATCTTCAGACACAGAAGTACCCATGTCTCAGAGGTGAAGCTTCCTGAGGACATGAGGAGGTGAGCACTGGTCACCTCCTGCCCTCCCCTGGGAAGGCTCCTGCTGATAAAGGCAGAGGTGCCAGCGCTTCGTCTGGAGCAGGAGCAAGCAAAGGTGATGCTGAGGGGTGCACGAGGATCCCTCCTCTCCCCGACTCCTAAAAGCCTGTGCCTGGGTGCTGATCTGCAGTGACTTCTGTCTCCATGACTAATGCAGTCGTAATCAAAATGGACCATAATCATTACGGCAGGAAAGTGATCCTTGCATTTTCCTATTTACTAATCTTCAGCTTCTCCGTGTGACCTTTACTTTAAAATGTTTCAATATAAATACTGCACTTCTGTGAATATATTCTTCTGATTATTTCCCAAAGCTCTGATTCTCCATGTGTGACGGTCCCTGAAGTGGTAATTTGTTCTCTTTCCTGGTAATTGCAATTTTAGAAATAGCTTTTCCGAATGCTCACAGCCTGATATCTTTTTTAGAAGATATTTCTTCCATTTTCTCCTCTGTGATAAAGTTGCTGCCCACGGTGACAGTGGCACGTGCCCCAGGCAGCTGGGCAAGGGATGCCCAGGGGAGCAGGGGCTCTGCAGGGGCCCATCTGCCACAGAACAAGAGGCTCGTGGCACCTTGGGAGACTTTTAGACTCAGTTATTGCAGGATGAGAACCGTGCCAGTGATACAGGGTGGGAAAACAGCCCAGCAAGAGAGCCAGTGGGAGAATTAGTCAGAGCTGTGCACTCTAATTTCAGCCCCGATGCACCGACTCAAGACACACGTCACTGACCATAACCCAGTCAAATGATCAATCCCAGATGCAGCAAACGGCTTTGGGCTCTAGATATGGGCAATGCTCAGGGGCCTGGGCCCTCCTGGGTAGGTCTGATACCCAGGGGCAGCTCCCCTGCCATAAAGCAGCCCCCACAGCTCAGGCACAGCAGCTTCTTACCTGCAAACAAGGTGCTTGCAGCAGCCAGGGTCTTTACTTCTGGAAGGAGAAGAGGGTCTCTGGTACAGCATCCTGCAGGGGCTTCTTTCGCCAGGGAGAGCTCTGCTCCTCAGCACAGCTGCCTGGCTCCTGCCCACTCACCAGCAAGGTCAGCCCTCGTTTGAGCAACGCCTTGGCCCCTGGGCTCTAACCTTTTGTAGCCAGTTCAGAGAAATTGCTGGTGATTAATTTCAGCTGAAGGTTAAGAGCCAACACAAGCTAGAAAGTCAATGACTAATCTATTAAGCTCCCCAGTAACTTAATTTACATGTTTTTAATGATTACTTCCTACCTGGGCACTCTGAAAACTAATTGGACTTGAATCGTTAAGTGCATTCAGAGGTGGACTCAGATTAATAAGTACCACTCACATCTGCTTTTAGATGCAAAAGAAAATCAACTTTGGTTTTAGGGGCTGCCAGAACACCTCATTGCTATGCAAATGCTGCTGTCTCTCCTCTGTTCAAGGGGTATGGGCTCGCTAATAACCAGGATGCATTAGCCTGGGGAGCCAGGTTTGCTGCACCCACTGCCATTTAGGAATTAAAAATCCCAATTAAGGGCTTGATGCACTTCTTCAAAATTGAGGTTTTTAATTTTTTTTTTGTCCATTGAAAAAGGAAAATCTGCTGGAGACTTTAACGAGGCTCAGGCCAAACATCACTCCCAATTAGTCAGGGGTGGCCTTGGCATACAAGGGACCAGCGAGGAAGGCTTGATGGTTTGTCTACTGTCAGGGTCATGAGCTAACCATCCTTCCTCCTCCTCACCAACCAGCCCCACTGCACGCTCCAGGCAGGCTGGTGCTCAGCTTAGCACCCTGAGCATTTTCAGTTCTCAGGGGATGGGGAGGGGGACCCTGGGCGAGCAGCAGAGCACATCTGTTCAGAAAAGAAAAAGAAAGAGCGTGTCACTCTGGTCGTGCCACGCTTGAGGTGCCTGGAATCTGCATGAGAGGAGCAGCAGAGATGCCTTCTGCTTCTGTACACGCAAGGAAAGCTCCTGCTTGGAGGAGCAAAGGCGGGTGGCAATGGAGGCAATGTGGCTGGAATGAAAAGCACCTACTTAAGAGATAACATGAAAGCCCTTTTAATATAATTTAGTGGCAAAAGGCAAAATGAGGCTTTGATGTGCAGCACCAGTTCCCAGCTGAAGGCGAGGAAGAAGAACACTTGTACTGGATCAATCCACACAAGGATGAGCAGAAAAAGCCCACTGTGGTATTTATTTCTCTAAGAAGTCTGGTGTCTGCCGGGGCTTCGGGAAGCAAAAGTGAATTTGCTTAGTGTCAGAGGTGTAGGGGTGTCCTAGGAGCAAAGCAGGAGCCTCAGCCCCCCATGGGGCAGGGGCAGAGCCAGCCCTGCCTCGTAGCCCCTCGTAGCATCTCCCAGCTGGGAAGGGACCAGCCAGCACGTCACAGACTGCACAACTCCAGCATAATGAAACGGAGAATCTCGCAGTTTGCCATCAACAGCCGAGCAAACAGAACACAGTGTTGGTGTCGGGGAAGATGCTTCCCCCTGAAGAACAGTTCTTTTAATGAGGCTCATAATAATGCTCATTAATTTGTGTGTGTCTCAATGTTCAGGTTCGCAAATGGCTTCGTGCTGCAGTTGAGTCACAGACACAACAGCTTCTCTGATCCTCCTGAGCCTCAGGTGGGTCATTGAGAGTTTGTTCTACTGAGCAACAAAAATGTCTCTCAGGATAAATCCTGCACTCGTCAGGGCCCCTGACAAAGCCCCCTCCTGCTCCCTCCCCTCCACACATTTCCCACTGGGCACATCCAAATCTATTCCCTCCTGCAGCAGTGGGTTTTGCAGGTCAGCTGTCTGTGGCAGGAACGTGGTCTGTTCTCCCTTCTGCAGGAGCTGCTCCTGCTGCCCCTGTGTGCCACAGGACGTGTCCTGGCCCTCTCCTTCCACGGCTCCTTCCCGGGGGGCACAGGCCACAGGCGCCTGCCCCCCAAAGCCCAGGCTGCTCCTCTGGGCACAGAGCAGTCTGCAACAGCCTTTCCTCAGCACGGCGAGGAGAAGAAGCCCTGCTCCAGCCTGGCAGGCAATCCTCCAACACACACAGCAGCTCTGAGGGAGACTTCCCTCCCCAGCCTCGTGGGACCGAGCGCTTCAGCGCAGGCTTTTTCATCAGCTGACGATCCAGGAGCTGTGCAGATGCTGCCTGCTCCCCGCCCTGGCAAGCAAATTATGCACCTGGGCTAGCAGCCAGCATACAGAGGATTTATGCTGTTCAAGGTCTTTTATTAACTTGACAACATATGGCTCTATCCACAGAGCATCCCCTCCTCCTCCTCCCCTCCTCGGGTGCTGAGGTGGGACCTGGGCTCTCCCTGACTGCCCTGGCTCCTGGGCACCCTGATCAGAGGAAGCACCGAGGGGAAAGAAACACACGGCCCTCGGGGTGTAGGTGGGATGTTAACAAAACGACATGGAGCGATTGTCTTATTGTTGTAAAGCCTATTTAAACCCTTTTTTTCCCTTGCACAGATGCCAACCCAGAGAGTTAAAGGAACATTACTGAATATTTAGGAAACTCACACCTTTGCTTTTTGGCCTCTGTCAGTGTTTGAACAGGCACAGCTGGGAATGCAACAGGCACAGGGCATGTTTTGATTCCACAGAAACCTCCACCAAGGATGGGATTTCACTACCTTGGGGTACATTCCCTCACCGACAAGAACTGCCCCCTTAACCACAGCCCAGAGAAGAGCCTGGGCTTTCTCTGCATTAATATCTGATTTCTATTCTTGCAGAAGCCTCGAGCAACAGTCCATAAGGGTCCCTTCGGACCTGAGACTCTTCACTCAACGTATGCATATGAGCTCACATTTGGAAAGCAGAGTTACCATTGATTTTTGTCTTTAAAATTCAGGCTGCGATTGATTCCTCTCAGACAGAAGCTTTGCGTCTAATGAAATGCAGAGATCCTCTTGGAAATGCACCGCAGCTGGCAGCAGGGCAACGGGCAAGGAAAATTGCCCTCATTTTTAAAGCTTTTAGTAACTCCAAGAGAAATCCCCGAGGGCTGGGTTTCTGAAGGTGGAGGAGCAGGAGGGAGGTGGGGAGCAGCTTCGGAGAAGGCAGCCCTGCCAGGGAAAAGACCTTGCAGGAGCATTTCTGTGCCTCAGGGTGTGTAGGAGGAATGTCTAATGATGTTGAACTTAAACTGGGAGGAAAAAATGTCATATCGCTGCCTGGCTTTAGATGTGTCTCTTCCTTCTCCCAGCTCAAACACGGCTGGGTGGCACTGAGCTAAAGCCCTCCTTGCTGGCAGATGCACCAAAAAGCCAGAGGCAGTGGTGGCTCTCCAGGCTGGCTGGTGAGTGTCAGCATCCCCCAGGCCAGCATCCAGCCCTGTCCCGGGGGCATTGGTGGGCCAGGAGCGAGGCACCCAAGGGCAGAGGTGCAGGAGAGGCCGCAACTACACACCAGCAACTCAGAGGCTTCCTCAGCTACAACACCTAAAGAAAGCCAGAGGGCCAGTGCAGGCACAGGAGCGTGAGGGCTCACCTGGGCAGGGAACGCTTCAAATGCTCCCGAGAGGTACCGAAGGGATAGAAATCCCACCTCGCTCTTGGAGGAAGAAACTCAACTGCCAGGAGTATTGCTCCTAATTAGGCAGATGTGCACTGCTTTGCTGCAAGTCACTGTGGCAGAAGGATGCCAAGAATTGAGATTTATTCCTCCCTCCCCTGTGTTTGAAAGTTCCAACAGAACAAATCCCCTCAGTTATCAGGACAGAAGCCTGCCTGAATCTCAGATCAGCATCACAACAGCTGTCAGCTGAGCTCTGCCTTTCCCTTTGCTCTGCTTCCCTGGAGCCCAGGACACCCCCAAGACCTTCAAACCTCAGTGTTAAGACCACCAGACCTCCCTAGCCAGGAAAACCCAAACCCTGACCCACCTTCTATCTCCAGTGCTGGCCCGGAGGTGACCACGAGGACGCTTCACAGGCGTTCAGTAACGTTTTTCCCCTGGTGCAACGTCTCAGCAGCAGCAGCAGCTCTGGAAGTGCTCTGCGTGTGCGCTCAGCCCGGCTGGATGAGCCCCGTTACCTCACACGTGGGGAGCGCGAGGCGACGCTGGCGCCTGGGTAGAGCTGAGCCCTTCCACGAAGATCACACCCGCTGAAGTGGTAATTAATGTTTGTTTTATTATGTGCTGGGGAATGATCGGCCAACAAGATAATTCAAATAAAGCAGAACGCCTTGCGATGGAACGCTGCTTAAAGGCTGATTCATTGCAAACTGGCCCGTGCAAAGGACTAATAATTAAGAGAAAAGGCACAAGTAGGAGCATGCTCGCCATTTATCTGCCTTTTATGTAATTAAAATGATGGAAATTACAGCTTAATGAGTGGAAACTGCGTGTGCTCCTGAGAGCTTGGCTTATCCTGTTTTCCTCCCCAGTGCCGTCTCCAGCCGTGTGTCCCCCAGCCTCGGGGCACAGCCGCGTGGCAAAGGCACTTGGCCCAGGCAGGGTGAGCCAGCCGGCAGGGAGGATGCCAGTGGTGATGGTCTGGCAGCGTTCCTGCCTGCCCATGGAGCTGCCTCGTTCCTGAGGAGCTGCACAGATGGGGTAGGGAGGGCTGAGAGCGGGGCTCTGCTCACCAGCCCTCGGTCCGGCGCACGGTGTGGTTGATTCTTTCCTAAAGTGTCATTACATTCCATACAGTGAAATTACTGTCTCACATGATACGGTAAATAAACCTCCAGGAAGGCAGAACTTCCAGCAGGCTGAAACCCACCTGCTTTTTACCTGCCTGCTGAGCCAGGCTGCTCTGCTGCAGTGTGGGGTGCTGGGGGTAAGGGTGGCTGCCCCACGCCACTGCCGGCAAAGCCCTGGTGATGCCACATCACAGCCCGAGGCATCGCCAGCTGGAATGGCACCGTGGGACTTGCCACTGCTTTTCGTTCCTCCCTCTTGTCTGCTTGAATCTAAACTCCCCTAAATGAGGAAAGCTCAGCTGTGCCTGCAGCAGGGTGCAGGGCAGCACAGCGCGGTGCTCCGGCTCTCCGTGTCGGTGCTCTGGCACACGGGGACTGTGCCGAGGGAGGGGCTGCGTGTGCTGGGTAAATGATGAGCAGAAAATTGTCCTCCATCTGTTGAAACACATTCCAGCACGTTTATTGCTCAGAGTAACCGCAGAGGGGCATTGTGTACTACGGAGCCCATGGAGCCAGAGCAGGGACACCGGGGTGCCAAAGCACACAGACGAGTTGCTCCCCGGAGGATCCGAGCCCAGGGATGCTGTCTCAAGGGAAGTCAGCAACAGGCACAGCCTTTAACCACAAACAACTTCTGGCAGGACCAGAGAGGCTGGAAAAGCTGCCCTGTAGGGGCTTTGGGGGGTTTGCACTCCTCAGTTCCCCTCCTGCACCACAGGCTGTGGCTGATGACAAGGTGAATGAATCGTTATGTATCGACAGCTCATTGTTTTGCCTGTTAATCCTGAGAGGGAGATGCAAAACCAAGACAGATTAGAATAAATGCCAGAGCCTGAGGAGAAATGTCAGCAGCTGGGGAGGGAGAGGGGGGGCTGTGGTGGGAGCAGGGGGCCGAGTGCCCTGAGGAGAGCTCCCACCATCCCGGCTCATCCACTGCCGAAGGAAACCTCTCCCATTGATGCTGAGCTGACTTGTACCCACGCTGGAGAGCCCTGGGAGAAAGGCTGGTGCTCACCTCACCAGGTCCTCTAGATCCACCACTTTTAGGGTGGATTTATTCTGCCTTTCCCTTTCACCAGGAACATCCAGAGCAGAGGGGAGGGCAGCTGTACTGTAAGCAGCTTGGGGAGAAAAATAGCACCCAGCTTCATGCCATTTCCACATTATGCTAATGCACATCTGTTGAACACCTCCTTCCCATCACCAGTTCCAGCAGTGGGAATTACTTCCATTTGCTGTTTTTTTTCCAATTACCCAAAGCTTAGGAAAGTAGGTGGCAGTTGGATGGTTTAGTTGCTGGCTGTGGAGCCCTGTGATGCTGGGAACAGGCAGGACCCCACAGCAGGTGATGCCAAGGACCTTTTGGGGCGATGCTGAGGACTGGACAGCTGGTGAAGCTGGTGGCTGGGAAGAGGAGATGTGGTCCAGGGTGCTCACCACGATGCTCAGCTCCTCCAGAGCACCATGCTGACACCGGCCCCCAGCCCGCAACATCACCTTCACCAGGAACAGTATCACATCAGGAAAGGAACTGGCCTTTATACCATAAACCTGCCCAAACAAGCTCCATGCCAAAACATGCACAAATGAAGTGAAGAAGAAACGGATCAATAAAACATTCAAGAAGCAAAGAAAAATAAAGCACAAAATAATGAGAAGCTCATTTGGTTGCTTCCTTTGCAAGTCGCCTCAAAGGCAGGATGACAGGAGAGAAACAGCCAATACCCGATAAAAGAGAAATAGCTGTGGGGGGGGGGGGAGAAATACCCTGCCTGAAGGTCAGCCATCCCCTCTGGGTCAAAGAAAGGCTCGTGCTTCACCCCTGCAAAGTGGGGTAAGAGCCACGGCCTTTGGCTCTGGCCGGTGCCAGGCTGCTGGCACGTGAGGCAGCGCCGGGCGGGCACAGGGCTGCGCGCGCCTCATTACAGCCAATATAAATGGAAAGAGGATTTGGAGAGCAAGAGGCAGCAGATAAGCAGTGACGGAATATGGAAACACAACCTACTTTTGTCAGCCTGAGGGAATCGCTGTGGAGTTGTTGGAGAGGCAGAGACTGACCGCTCCCGATGCCCGAGCTGGGAACAGCCAGGAGAGCAGCACGGGTGCGCTGGAGCCTGGCACAGCACTGTGGGGTTGTGTTTAAAGGCTCATCCTCTCCTTCCTGCAAAGACTTTGCAGAAAGCAGAGGGAAAGCCCTTCAGCCTGAGCCCAGCAGCCAAGGCAGCTCTCCCTCAGCACCAGCGCTGGGCTCCATGTCCCAGCCTGGCACTTCCCAGCCCGGCACAGCCCCACGGCCATCCCAGGCCACCCTTCAGCAGGAGCTATTGTGATGGTGGGGACACGGATGTATCTGTACTGTGCCCCCTCTCCCACCCAGCCCAGGTTGCCTCTCCCTCCCTGACTGTGCCACCGAGGCACATGGGGCTTTATTTAGCAAATGCTCCAGCGTGCTGCTCACCTACAATGGGACAAAGGCTGATTGCATGACGGTGATTAATGAGCCAGACAAAGTCCTTCTCTGCTGTCCCATTCCCCCCTGGAAGCCGCCTGACCACGCATACTAAACAGACACAAATTTCAGGGATTAGGCTTTTTCGGGTGTTCTTTGGAGAGGTCTGTGCTCAGGCTCCGGCTGTGAGTGCCAGCGCCAGGGCAAGCTGGATTTGAGGAGAATTCTTATTTGAACAATAGGTCAAATGTGGATTCACCTCACTCCAGACACAGGATATTAGCTCCAATTTCGGAGGCTTTTAGCCTTCTTGCAGAAAGGGAAAAGAAAGAAAATCCTCGCTGTGAGCTTACATTGGTTACAGGCAATCAGACCCTTAGTCATATTCTGATGACTTCTGTTTGACACCGATTGATTGCACCTTAATAGCTGCCCTGAGCATTCTCTGCCGTGGTGAGGAAAGTTTTGGAGAGTAACACCGAGCGTCACGGGCTGGTTGCAGGTCACAGCCACCTCCTTCTCCTGCTCTTGAGGGTCTCCTTCAAGGAGTGTTGTCTGAGAACATGGGGTGCGTTAAAGGAACCAGCGTGATGTGAGGGGAGCACGTGTGTGACCTGCAGCCGGAGCTGTGTCACGGCTCCTGCAGCCTCAGGCTCTGTGGGGCTGGGACTTGGGGCTCTGGTGTGAAGCCCTGAGCTGGTGTGTGAGTAATGCCCCAGGAACTGAGGTTCCAAAGAGCCACGTACAGCTCTGAGTGTGTCCTAACGTCTATGAGTGCGGTGGTGCAGGGCTGATGGCGGGGCAGCGCTCACACGGAGGAGCCTGATGCAACTGATAAAAACCCCATTAATATTTTTAAGATATCGATTAGGAACACAGACGCTGGACACACCGCTGTAGAAAGGCAAGATACGCCCGGGCCTGACTGTGCTGTGGCTGTTCACAGCACACGTGGAGCTCAGCGAGGCCACACCAGGATTCCACATGGGCTGGGCAGGAAAATCTCCTGCTGCCAAAAGGAGGGGGAAAAGCCAGACAACAAACTTTTGCTTTCTAAGAAGATGCCGATCCTTGCACTGAGGGGAAATACTGCAAAGCACTCGAGCATCTGTTCTCAGAAAAAAAGCAGATCGATGGCTTTACCACCCCCACAGGATGGCCAAGGGAAGGCTGTGCTTGGACAGTGGGTCAGGGTTAATGTGTGTAGTGTTCACAGGCACCTTCCCTTCCATGGCCTGGCCCGAGCTCCCCAGCACAGGCCAGGGGCACTCAGTAAGGAGCCCAAGACATCTGCAGAGAAGCCTTCACAGACACTTGCTACAGGCATTGCCCTCCAGCATCAGGTGGTTTGTACTTACCATGAGCTGTGCTGAAGCTTTGGAGCCACAGCGATGTTCTGCTACAGGAACGGCTCAGACCCTGGCTGAGGGAGGGGAAGCTGCTGCTGCTGCAGCTCTGCAGCCGGCAGTTGCACTTTGGCATCCCTGACGGCTGCACGGGGCCATCCGCGGCAGCTACACGTCGGCATCCCCGATGGCTGCACGCTGGAAGCTCGAGCAGTCGCCTGCTGGGGGGCTGGCCAGAGGGTGAGACCTTGTAATAACCAGCCCTGTTCTAAAAGTAATATCAAGCACTTTTGGTTATCTGCAGCTGGGAACACACACGGCTTTAGATATTCCGGTCTATGTAATTGAATTATTTAGGGGCTGGCGTGGCATGATGAAATAGGCTTTCTTCCTATTTTTAGGTTTCCATCTACAGGGCTGGAAATTACAGCCATTAAAATGTTCTATTAGTAATGATATATAAAGGGGAAAAAACTGATCAGACTTTTCTAGTGCACATAGAGCATTAGGATATCATTAATTTTAATGATAGAGCCCCGAATTACAAAGCTATTACAATCATCCTTGAAGTTTCTGGGGAAGAGAAAAAAAAAAAGAGAAAAGAATCATTCTAAATTATTGCTAATGAGTAAAAAAATATTTAACTAATATTTAACAGACCTTACCATTCTGGCTGCTGATGCCACGAGGTAACGGTGGCTCTGGCTGCAGGCGTCTCCTGGTGCTGTCCCATGCGAGGGGCGTCCGGGAGGACTCACGAGAAGCATTTCTGGAGGGGAAAGGGCCACGGTCCTTGAAGGGCTGGCCCTGGGGCTTTAATGTCACCACTCCTGGCCCTTGTTGGGATTCCTGCTGTGGTGAAGGCAGGCAGTGTCCCATCCCAGTGCTGGAAGCCCCGTGCCTGCCTTGCCTCTCCTTTCCTTTGCAGAGATCAAAGTGGTTTCCAAGTCCATCAGCTGCTGAGCAAAACATTATAATTGCCAGCCCTGTAAGCTCTAAAGGAGCAGCAATTAATGTCCCCCGGAGAGCTGGAGATTTTTAATCTCAGTTTTCTTTTACAAAACAAACGACGAAGGAACAAAGTCCTTCCACAAAGCAGATGGGGGAAAAGAAGCAGCTTAAAAAGAGAAATCCCTGAGACTGGAGGCTGCAGCAGCTGCTTTTCACACTCCTCAACCCACGGGGTGCAGGAGGATGCCTGTGGCACCTGAGAGAGCAGCAGGGATTTCCCAGTGCCTGGGCCAGGGGAGAGCACAGTGTGGAGCAGCCCCTCTATGGCAATGCCCTACCTGCTGCAGCTCCCCCTCCTCCCGATTGCTGTCCCAAAGCTCAGTGTACCATCCTGCAGAACAGAACACACACAGTGGCTCGTAACAGTCTGTGCAACACTGAAACTATTTTCTAGATAACTGGTATTTGAGACATTGAAATAAAAGGGTCAAAACCTGTTCAAATTCACTAGGCTGTTGCCTCAAGGGAGCTGATGGAGACATTGGGTGAAGGGAGGGGAAGCAGAGGGCTCTGGAGTTGGGATGCACACATCATGCTCAAAAATGGCTTTTCTATGGCTGTTCCAGAGCCAGCAAGGGCAAAAATGCCATCCCACCACTGAGCAAGTCTGCAGTTACTGTGAAAACTCAGCAAGTGCCTCAGCCAGAATAAAACATCGCTGCTTCTGCCTCGCAGGCAGCAACGTGACCTTTGGGAGAGAGGCTGTGAGCCAGCATATGCCAGCAGCATGGAGAGAGCTGCTGGGGACTCAAAGCCCCCATGTCCTTCCTCAGTGCAGCCACCAGCCCTGCTGCCTGGGGGGGGCCCACGCTGCCTGATTCCCCTCCTGTGGATTTAAGTATTCCCATGGGTTGATCCAACCTCTGCAACGGACAGAGAGGAGCCGCAGCCTTGGGTTCCACATCCCTAAAGACCTTCCACTTCATTCAGCTCGGTCAGCTCTGGCTATGGGATGTGCAGCACTGAACCTCAGTCCCCTTCCTGATGGATAAGAGGGAGGATAAAGACAGACTTTCTTCTCCAACCAGGGTAATAGAGTCAGCAACTCCCCTTGGCTAAGCACGTGGTTTTCCCGATGTCCCCGCGCAGCGTTGAGCAAAACACGCCGGTGGCAGTAGATGCATAATGCTATCTGTGGAAGAGCCTATTTTCTAAATGGAAGCTGCTATTTAAAAAGAAAGCACTTTAACACTTTGGAAAATAGGAAGGTCCCCAAAGCTGAATTTCTGAGTGCTCATTTTACAGCTCGCACAGACGCCGAGTTCATCACCGAGCAGCAGCGAGCGCCGGTGGCACCGGTCCAGGCAGCACTTAGCGCCTGCAGATCTTGCAGCAGACCCACAGTCCCAGCATAGTCAGAGGCATTACTCACATCCTAAAAGTTAAGCATCTGCTTAACAGAGTTTTTTAACATGAATTATTTATTCTTTAACACCAGGACTGGCACTGGTGGAATGTTCCCAGGCTCACCCCGTGCTGCTGCAGGTCCCGCTGTCCCCCGCTGCCCTGGGACCGTCAGCTCTGGCTGTACCTGCCCTGGCTCCACAGCTCAGGGGAGACTCTCACCACTGCCTACATACCCACACTGACCCATGGCAAAGGGCATCTGCGTGTGCCAGGTTGGAAGCTGCTTGATGGCAAAGCTTTTTATCTGGTGTTTCAGTCGTTCTGCACAGCTGATGCTCCCGCTGTCTGCAGCCATCCCTCCGAGTCCAATCTCCTCTCCCCAGCGCCCTTCCCCACAGCGCTGCACGACCTCCCGCAGTGCTGGTGTCCTTGTCAGCTGAAGGGAGCACTTGTCTCCTCTTCTTGCCCTTGTCTCTGCTGAAACTCAGCTTGGAGGAGATTTCCCAGGTGAGGAGGGTGCTGGGAGCTTTGGGCTCAGGCGCCGTGCCCATCCCCATCTCTCCTCCATCCATGGATGGCAGTTGGAGCAGCAACAGCCAAACCCCCCCTGGTCCAACCTTTGGTCCAAATACACTGGAGTTTGCCGTGTGGGATCCAGCCAGCTCCGTGACATCTGTAAGTTTGGGCTGAGCGTCACCAAATCTCCTTGCTTGATCAGATTTATGTAGCAATTCCGGGACGAGGTGAATAATGAAAACGACTCATGAATATTTCATGTTTATAAACCACATAATTCATATCTATTCACAAATATTTGCTTTGCCTTACGCACCGGATGAATAATTTACAGAAATGTGCCGCAAATATTCTAAAGAAAATATGAAATTCATCGACTACATTAATCAACAAATACCCAGCTCATATTGGTTTAGCTCCCCGACAGATAAATTCTGTTTATGAGAGGAGCTGGAGCAGCAGGTGACATTTCCCATATTGAAACACAAGGAGGTGAAGCTCAGCTCTTCCCACGACAGAGGGATTTTCACACTCACCTGCTCAGTCCTGGCCACAGAGGTCCAGGCAGGAGACCCACCGGTGGCTCTGGCAGCCTCTTCTCATTCCATGGCTGCACCATGGGGAGAACAAAGGGCTCTGCAGCCAGCATTAGGCTCAGATCCCTGGCTCCAACATCTTCTCAATAGGGCAGTGAAGCCTTTCCCCTGGGCAAGCACCTGCGGAGAAACCATTCTTGTTCTGTACCCGCTTCTCCTCGCCACCAGAGCAGGGGTACAAGGGTTTCCCCCTCTGCAGCACGTGATCCTCCAGCTTCCCATCCCATTCCCTGCTCGCATGAACAGCAGAAGCCCCATCATTCAGCAGCTGTGGCTCCCTCGTGCTGAGGAAACGTGGCCTTTGTGTGGCAGCTCCCAGTTGGGTTTTGCAGCGGGCGCCGTGTCTCCAGCGCGTGAGGAGAGTCCCCTTGGCAGAGCCACCGGCAGACGGACGGGCATTTCTTCTCTTCTGTGGATGTGTGCAATCCGTACAGAGGTGCAAGTGACTGGAGTACCACAAAAAGGAAAGAAAAGGGAAGAAAGCATCACCCTTTGCTGCCCCATGGCCTCCGTGCCAGAGCGGAGACAGCTCGGCTGCCTGCACCGAGGCGACGTGGCACAACTGGGTAAGGACGCAGCTCCTGCTGCTGCCTGGCGTGGAGGAGCTGCCTCTTCTCCCTGAGAAAAACGTTAGAAAAGAGACCTGTTAATAAAATGCTTTTGCCCATGGTGGAGGGCACAGCCAAGATGAAGGAGGCACAGGGCCACTCGTATTACCAGATGGGCTGTTTGAAGAGAGATGGGCTGTAGGGGATGAAAGGAGAGCTCACAGATATCACTGTCACCAAATAAGTGGTTTTTTTTTTCTACAGCAAGTAATGGCTCCTCAGCTTTTTTCTGGAATTATTCTCTCACATTTAGGTACCAGCACTCAGCTGCCCCAGCAGGAGCAATCACTGCAGAGAATTCACTGGCAGCTAAAAGGGAGACAAGAGGAATGGCACCTCTGGCATTTCTGCTTTCCACAGCCAGGGCTGCACCACTCAGCCATGGGAACAGATCAGCTTTCCCTGGCTGGCAGCTCTGCCAATAGGCAGTAAATAAACTGTTAAGTTTTCTAATTTTGCAGTAATTCCATCAATTACTTTGCTTTTCTGTAAAAATCAGCTGCTTAAAGAGAGTATTAAGCAACTGCATTAATCCACCTGTACTGGGATGATAAAGTGATTAATCTGACTTATTTAAACACGTGGTGGTTCGGTGCTGGGTGCCCTGGTGCAGGGAGGGTTGCAAATGCACAAGGGAAATAGTGGAGAAACCTGGCTGATGGAACTGCAGAAGGTGAGGACGCAGCAAGAGTCCCCTCCAGCACCATGAAGGTGGCAACTGTCAATGTGATGGGGAATTTAAACAGCTGAGGCACTTGGTGGCTACCCTGGCGTGGGAAAAACGAGCATGAGTACCTCTGCACATGGGAAACCAGAATTAGTGGAGCAAAAGTCGGGTCTGTCGCCGTCTCCTCCTTTTGCAGGCACAAGGCGTGGAGGGGACGAGGTGTCATGGTGATGCCTAAACCAAAAGTGGCTTCTCAGAGCCCTCCCCAGCCCCATTTAAGCAGGAATTGGGCCCAAATGTTGGCATTTGTGGCAAGTCCCTGAGGAGTGGGGCTGAAGCTGCTGCAGACCCTGGAACTGCTGCGTGCTGGTCTCTGCAGCCCAAACTGAGCAAAACCCAACGTCGCTTTTTAGTATTCCTGCCATCTGCAGCGTGTCTCCTGAACTATTCATCTGCAACATTTGTAGGCCTATTAAGAGGGAAATACAATTTCATAGTCACAGATAAGAGATTAGAAAGATCAATTCCTCCCTGAGAAGCAGGATGAGAAAAAAAACCCCCCGTTTCCAAATTGTGATGTAGAAGGTCTCTGGTCTCTTAGTTTGACTGAGCTGTGGGTCCTGCCACCAACTTCTCTGGTCACGTTCTCGTTAACAGAGCAAGAAGTTTAGTGGGCTAACCGTTAGGACAGTGAGGCAGCTGCGGGAGCTGCTGTCTGGGGGTCTTTTCTCCATCTCAGGGGTTTGAGCTGGCAGCTGGCTGCCGGTGCAGCCCGTGCAGGGAGCTGAGGGAAAACACCACACGCCGTGCTGGGCTGTAGGGAGAGAGGCTGTCAAAATATTTAGCGTCAGAGTTAAAACTGAAACCACTACATCTGCAGATGGGGAATTCTGCACAATGGCTCTCAAAGAAAAAACCACCCCAAACCCCTCAAATACTCATAAAAGGCTCAGACCTCGCCTCAGCCCCAGGCGCCCACGCGCTCCCCAGACCTGTGCACGGCAGCTCGATGCTGGAGAGCCTTGAATTATTTATAGCCTGTTATCATCCCTTAGGTATTATTTGTGTAACCATTAGTTTCTGTAAAGTGTATGAAAGAAGCTGTAAAATATCAAGCATCTACTCACTTCAATTATTTTCCTGCCTGATTTACCAAGCTCCATCTCAGCAACTTAACCCTTTGTGACCCGCGGCGGCAGCGTGTGGCCGGCCCTCGGTCACTGCCCCAGGCCAAACCTCAGCCCCACGGCGATTGTGCCGTGGGATCCGAGCACCAGCCCTGGCTGATGCTGTAGAGGAGAGAGTCAGATTGTTCCCTCCTGCACTGGGAGCGTCTGTCCTAACAGGAGCAGCTCTTGACAGGAAAGCAGGAGCTCTTCTCTGGATAAATACATTTAAAACATGATTTATTCTATGGTATGATGCGTTCAGTGCCTTTTAGACGTGACAGTGGGTGAAATACATTGGCCTGCCATGGGCTTAAATGTCACCATTAAAGATCTGGTTTTCTAGCCCTTCTCCTGCACTCATGGGCCACCCTTTAATTTACTGCTTGACTCTAGAGGGGCTTGTGGCAGCAGTGACACGGCATCCCAACGTCCCCACATGCCTCCATTCCTGCATCCCTGCACTCCCAGGCACTGATGAAAGGGAAAGAGAAATCAAGGAAAAAGTGCTGGAGGTGAGGAAAACCGAAGCCCTGGAGCTCAGCAGGCTGCCCAAGAGACAAATGCCTGGTAGCAGTTTCCGGATGATGGGAATGTGTTTCTTTTCATGCCCAAGTCAGCAAAACAAAACACAATTACACTTCAATGTAAATTTAAAGCCAGCAAAAAAAAAAAAACCCAAACAAAACACTAAAATAGAAATGACAAAGCAGACTAGAAAATAGCCCTCAAACTCATTTAGTGCAGACATGACAAGAGGCTTGGACAAGGCTTGAGAAATTACTCTAGAAAAAAAAAAGCACTTTAGAAGACAAACAAACTGTTCCAAAGACACAGAAAAAATTACCCCAAGCAAGCTCATATTGATTGCAGGCACTGAACCAACCCACTCACCCCGGCACTGAGTGTGTCAGCTCTGCACCCATTGCCCTCAGCAATCTCCCCACCACCAGGTCCTGCCTCCTCCTCCTCCCGACCCTCACGTTGGCATGAAGAAGGGAGAACAAACCAACATGTCACCCCGTTTCTCCAATCCTTTCCACCCACAAGCTCCAGGATATAAGTAAAAGGCCTTTGCCTGCAGCAAACTCATCACCACCTGACGTGGTGCGTTGAGGGGACCCCTCAGTATACCTGGAGGTTAAATGTGCAGGGTTTGTGGCATGAAGGTTGGTTGGGCTGGGAAGCTTCAGGGAATGCACCTGAAACCCAGGTAGTGTGAGCCTGGGCAGCATTAATTAGTGGATTACCTGGGAGGGTAACCAGAGGTTGCAGGTTGAGCAGATGAGGTGAGTAAGGATGCACTAGGGGCAGGAGACAGGGCTGCTGCAGGAACACAGACCTGCCTGTCTGCTTTGGGAGGGAGCAGCCTAAAACTGAAGGCAAAGACAGGTAACAGAAAAGAGAGAGAGAGAGAAGCAGAAGGGACACTGAGGGAGAAAGCAAATAGAAACAGAAAATAGAGAGAAACCTGTAGAAACAGCAGTACAAACACCATCAGTCACTCCCCGGCGCACGTGTGTGGAGCTAATAAAGCAGGGAAGAGTCATTACCTCGGCATCCCAACCGTTGTCGTTTGGGGCAATATTTCCTGCACAGGTACCATTCCCATAGAGGCTTTTATGTTTTCCTCCTTCAAACACATTCTTTCTCCCTCCTCTCCCTGCCGGGGTTGACGCTGGCGTTTTTGTGAGGATGATTTTTCTTCCACTGTCCGTTTGGCTCGGGCCACGTCTCCATCATTCCTCACATCACCCCTCTCCCTTCCTGCACAGGGTGGGAAATGGAGGGGAGAGGGGAAAAAACATTAAGAAACACGATAAAAAAGAATATTCTGTCTTTAAAATTGTTTGGCTGAGGCAATTACCACCTATACTCAGACAGTTCATACAGGAGTCCCTCAAGAGCCACTGCTGCTGGGCCAGCCACCGTGGCAGTGGGCCACAAGTCCAGCCCCGTAACTCCAGCACCAGAAGAAGCTCAGACTGTATTTTCAGCTGTTGCTGCCCTTTCTCTTTTGTTTCTGCCTCAGTTGGCTCCAAGGGGAAGCAGCCAGCCCGCGGCCAATGGCTCCAGCCTGCTGCTGGTGGGAAGCAGACAGCAGCCACGGGCCACGGCAGGACCATGAGGCTCCCGAGCTGAAAGAAGAAACAGCATTGCACATAAAATTATGGTTCCTAAAACTTTCCAATTACGATACGAGTCCGAGCTTGACAAGCGAAAGAAATGGGAAAGCAGAGCAGCAGCAATTGGCTGCATGTTAATTAGCCAGCCTTATCTCAGGGATGCATTAGCCCCGACTGCACTGGCACTGCTGCAAGGAGCACCGCAGCCAGGAGCCTGCTGGGCTGGGAGCAGGGTTGGGGTTGCAGGGCTGCAAAAGGCACACTCAGGCTCGCATTTGGGGTTCCCACATGCTTACCTGAGCACAGGGGTTTAAACTAAATCTAACCAAAGACCTCCTCGGGGCCAGCGGTAAGAACAGGCAATAATGATGGGTATGGGTGTCAGAAGGTTGTATGGACCAGCCGTTGCCACACGTCCTGGAAGGTGCTGGTGATGTCTGCAGGTACTGTGTTACGTTGGCTCACGTGGAACAGGGTGTTTCTTGCAGTGGGCAGGGAGGGGATGCACATCAGCATCGCTGGCTGCCCAGCTCAGGAGCTGCCCTGCCAAAAGCAGCAGCTGGTACACAGTAAAACATGAGAACAAAAAAATGAACCAACCGTAGTAAAAAGTTCCCGTTTGATATGTGTGACCTGCTCCGTGCTCTCCACGCCAATAAACTGGGGGGAACATGTTGCACAGCTAAATCATCAGGGGGTGGATGGAGCACTGGGGCACGGCTGTAAATGCAAGGGAAAAGCAGTAATTAAACCAGGCACATAAAACACGAACCAATTTCCTCATCCTGCCTAACAGACTGTAAATAGGAAACCTGGTCATGGATAAGCAGTGGCAATATGACAAATCTGGGTGTTGCTGGGCTCCTCCCTGGATCTGGAAGGGGAGGGAGAAGCGTGATGAACACTCCCAGGAATGTGACTGAGGGCACGAGCCCTTATTAGCTGTTGCACTAAAAACCTGCTGCCGAACGTCGCGCTGCTCGGAGCTCCCGTTTAAAGGTGTGTTGTAGCTTGCTGCTTCCTAATTACCTTGTATGTTCTGCATAATTTTTGGTTTTAATTTCAGAGGGGAAAACACCACAAACTCGCTAATTAATTACATTTTTAACCCCGGTGTATCAGCTGGAGCACACGCTTCGCTCTGCAGCCTCTCCTGCATCCCGTGGGAAAACATCCTCCGAGCCGAGCGCTGGGGCAGCCGCCGCTGGAGAGGCTGGACTGGTGTGGGACCTCACTGAAAGCCATGGCAAAAAAAAACCAGGAAGGAGAGAACAAGGAACTGTGTCACCTGATTTTTGGCTATGGCAGGAGTCACTCACCAAACCCAGTCCCTCGTGATGCTGTGCCAGGCCCTGGCGGAGGCTGCCCGAGAGCAGAAGCCACTGCAGAGGTGACATTAACCAGTGATTGATGGACTTCATATTCCAAAAGCCCATGAGCTGCTGAAAAGAAAATGTTTAGAGAACCTAAAGCAGCCAGAAATACCACTGGGAGTGTGGAGGGGGTAAAAAGAATGAAATAAAAAGACAAGAAGGGAGAGAGGAAGGAGGTGGCACTGGCGACATGCCTACCAGGTCTCTGTCTGGCCCTGGGCTGCCTCAACCTCACTGCCCTGCCTCTCCCTCCTGAAGTTTCCAGAAACTGCTGGAGATTTTGACAGCCAACCCTTCTCCCTCTGCTCCTCCTAATTTTCCTGCCACCTCCTTTCTTGCTGAAAACATCCAGCTCGGGTTTACTGGATTCCATCACGGTCAGTGTCCAATAACCTTGGAGGTTAAAGGCTGCTGAATCCAGAGGGGAAAAAGCTCAACATGAGAACTCAGGCCACCCTGGAGAATGACTTGCTTCCTGGCACAGCGAGCTGGAAATTGTATTTTCCTTTGTTTTTTTTTTTTATGAATCATTCATGTTTTCATCAACTTAGAAAGCAAACAGGCAAATGTAAACGTCAAGGTTTTTAAATGGGAATACATCGATGCGAAAACAAATAGAGGTTTAATTTCCTTCCCTTTAATTCCTGGAGAATGCACGTTAATGATGGGGGTTGGGGAGGGGGGGAAGCTCAGCTCTGCTGACAGAACCAGAGTAATGAGACACTCGTCTGGACTGGTGATGAGGAAAGGAACGTGAGTGCAGGGGGGCACAGGGCTGCTCAACGTCCCTATCCCAACCTACATGCAAGGGGCACGACAGAGGCCTGGGGAGGGTGCCTGGGGGACCTCTGAGAGGTGTGAGGCCATGGGTGGCCCACAGATTTGGGTGTCAGACAGATGACAGGGCTGGTTCAGGGCTGCACTGCAGAGATGCCTCCCCCAGGGATCACGGCCAGTCCCTCTGGCACCCACTGCCCTCCTTCCCGTGCCACGTGCTGCCAGAGCCCCTGTGAGCTGTTTACGCCCCTCACGCTCCATCAATCATTTTTTTCATAGAGTTGAAAGATTATAGCTTCTTATATGCTACCTCCAGTCCAGCCTGTCACGGGAAAACTCCGGGGAGAAATTCACGGAGATGTATTAAAGCCATCCAACACTTTCTCCATGGCAACTGGGACCGGTGCAAATCCCATCAGCCCTGCCTGGCGCGGGATGAGAGCTCCTCCGCAGCTCTTGCAGGCACCCAGATCACGGCAGACAGAGGGGAAGCATCTTCATTAGCTGGAGATGCCTCCTCACTATATTGCCTGATGAATGCCCAGTGTTTAGCACTTATGAAATACATTTGTCTGAGGCTCCTCAGTACCCTCAACGCTTGCCCTGGCCTTTTCCCAGCACGTCTGGGGGAATCTTGTGTTAAAACACACACACACACACACACATCCCAGTACTGAGCAGATGGGGAAAGAGAAGCGATGTGGCTGGGCAGAGTGCAATGGCAGCTGTGGGCAGGACGCTGCTCACCTGCCTGACAAAGCCCAGACCAGAGCATATTTGTAATAATCCATCATTAGTATCAACATTATGCATTTCAAAAGCCTTGATCTTTGTTTACTGTGCTGTCCTGAGCAAGGACAGTAGCCACTAGACAAAGTGAGAGAGGGAGCTCCTGCTGCAAGGAGATTTCAAGTGTTTTCATACCCAAAGTTCCAGCCACACGCTGAAGGTGTTTAAATATAGCTCCAAGTTAATGTGTGCACGGCCACTGCGAGCAAGAGGGATGTCCTACATTTCCCAGCTTGCTTAATCCCTCAGACTGATGACAAAATCCCCACTCATCCTCCTGCCAGGTGAGATCTTTGCTCCATCTTAGAGAAGAACCTGTCCTGTAATTAAGGGCTTCCCCCTCTCCTTGCTGCAGGGGTCTTTTTGGCCAGTGCAGCCCCATCTCTGGAGAAGGGCAGCTCCTGGGGAGCACTCACCGCAGCTGGGTTTGGCCACGGTGGCCAGCAGAGCTCTGCAGAGGCCTGTGCCGAGTGGCAACCTCGCCATGCTGCCCACCAGCCACGCTGCCTGCAGGAAGCCAAGGGCAGGAGGAGCAGGGCTGAGCTGATGCTGTCCAGCCAAAGGCCTTGCTCTGAGGGGGAAAAAACCAGTTGTTTGAGCTACTGGAGCGAATCTGCAATTTTACTTCGACTCAACCTACCACCAGCCTGCGAGGGAGCCAGACCCTTTGAAGTCTGCCATGTCCAATCCATTATTAATCACTGTAAATCTGGTATAATCTCTACAAGCATATTCCCCTCCCTACAAACAGGCTGGTGCCAACTCTCACTAATAAATCCTGCGTCAGAGCAGCTATTGTGTCTTCTCTTCATGAAGCATTTCCCAGCAGAAACATTTGAACAATAACAGTCTCTATTTGGTGCAGTCACTTTTGTTTCAGAAGACTACGGTCTAACACGGAACAGATTTAGAGCCTACAGAAAGCCTTGGATTTATGGCATGCTTGCTTTCCAGTGCTTTGTTTTTTGTTTCTAATAACCCCTGTGAGGCACTAAACGTCTCCACTCAGGTTCCTAACTTCATGCCAAAGCAACAAAACGGTGCTCTTCCTCTCCAGAACTTTGGGGAAAACTCTGAAAGTTCTGTTGCACTGGATACAGGAGCAAGCCCACAACACCACCACCAACTTCTGCAATGAAAGGCTTAAAAGCTATGGAAAAATGACTCTGAGAACTCCAGAAATACCTGCCAGGGTCAGTATTTCACTTGGATGCAGCCACACACGGCTGCCTGCAGCAGAGGGGTGATGCCCCCAAGGCAAGGCTCCAGCTTTCAGATGGACAGATTCCCCACAGGCAAGAGAGGCCAAACGGCCAAAAAAACCCCTGAGTGAGAACATGCAAAACCAGTTCATCCCCAAAATATACACTGGCCAGAGAGAATCAAACATGAGGGTAGGAAAACTGACCCCCAAAGTGCACAGGAGGATACGCAAATGAAGGAGGTCGATACCATGAGGTGCTACCCTGTACCAGGCATCAACAGGAGCTGCAGACATAAACAGCATCTGGGGATGCATCAGCTCCTCCTTCACTTGCAGCCTGCACCAGAGTCTCCTAACGCATGCAAGCACCTGGCCATGTTTGCTTTGAGCAAAGCCCTCTCCCAGAGGAGCTGGGGAGCTCCAGGGTTCGAGAGAGACTCTGACATTCGCCAGACGTGTGAAACTTTCCCTGCAAGTCCTTGCAGCTTCAACATGCAGCTCCATGGGTGTCAGCCTCTCTGGCATGGATGCCAGCACCAGGAGCCCTTCTCTCCATGCTGGCAACCATCAGCACCAAACAGCTTGGCTGCCAGGGAGCAAGGAGGGAGCCTGGGCTGCTCCTGGAGATGCTCAGCCTTGCCCTAACTCCTGGGACCATGTGCCAGGCTGGTTCCTTACAGCAGGATTCAATCAGGGAGATGCTAAGGGCTCCTCCCCTGCTCATCAGCCACAGCGGTCGCAGAGCCTGAGCGCAGGCTGTGGGGCCAGCACTGGTCCTGGCCTGAGGATGCTCCCTGTGCCACCTCCACAGCAGCGCAAACAGCCAGGAGAAGGAGCTGTGAAGGCTGTTAGTCCAAATGACAGCTTGTTTTCTCTCTCGCTGACAAACGAGCAGCAGCTCCAAAAGCAATTTAGTGTAGGAATAAACAGCCAAGTAGCCACCGCTCAGGCTGAGGCACTAAATGAGCTGAGCAGAGGGAGGCTGCAGTGAACTCGGCTTCCAGGCACTTGGCTTGTACTTGACTTCCTCAGCTGGCAGCTCACAGCAGACTAAACGCTCTCCAAGAGCAGCAGCTATTTCCTACCTATGCCAAGGACTCTGGCCAGAAAATGTTTCCCCCCCCCCACCTCTCCCCTAACATCGCTCATTAATTTTGTTTGGTTTCTTTTTTTAAGGCTTTCTGCTGGTTCCCTAATTAGGATGCGACTTAAAGGAGCAAAGAAGGAAAGCTCAGAGTACAGAGGCTTCAGCTGGACCTGTAGCGTGGGCTGTGGTGACTGCTGAGATGCCCAAAGCCCCGGTTAGTGACAGCAGAGGCAGCCAGGCTTCCCACACCCTCGCCTGCCTTCCCCTCCCACCAACACAACCCTCTCAGTGCCTTGCCCGCGTTGATAAACTGGCAATAAAGACGCAGAGGGAACTCGAGGCAGGTCGATTTGTTTCAATATTTCTGACACAGTTGCTGCAGAAGTCAAGAGCCAAAGCACCAACGATGCAATTTCCCACCCGAGAGGCGGCGAGGTGTCAGGCATGGATTACGCTTAAATGCCACGTGGATAATGAGGCTGCATCCACAAAGATTCATCTCTCCTTTTCTGGCATTGAAAACACTCCAAGACAATGATCTGATGCAGGAGGTGTCGTGGCACGAGCTTTCTGATGGGAATCAGGTCTCAGCAGAGGGGTTTCCCTCCATATGAGGCCGCAGGGATGGAGCTGGGGCACTCCAGAGATCAACAATCCTCCCTCCACTCGCCACATCTCTGCAGCTCCGAGGCCAGAGCACAGGTCTAACGACTGAAAACCAGAATATTAATGTCCACCTTTTGGGAAGCAGTTGGATGTGCCACTTCCAATGAAGGATGGCATTAACTTCAGTGCTCGTAAGAGACAAGCAGAGGCAGTTCCCATCGCTCCCAGGGAGATGTGCTGGGGCTGGCAGGAGCTGTCTGCTGGAAGCCACGAGCTGAGAGAGCAAAGAGAAAAATACACCTCCTGTGCCTGCTCTCTCTGAGCAGATTTCTAGCTGAAGTTCATCATTTCTACCCACTTCCCTATATTTAGAGTCCCTCTCAAAGCCTGTTTTGAGCTGTGATTTTGGTAAATAAACTGCCAGGGGCATTCCCTTCCGTTCACTACAAGGCACGTGCACAGCCCACGGGAGCTCGAGCTCCTAATGGTTCAAATCAGGCTCCACTGTAGTGCCTTGAGTGAAGTGACAGCTAATTGCCTCCCTCGGGGCTCCCACCACTTCTCGGCCTTGCTACCTGATTGCAAGCAGCTCATTAGTTTGCCTCAAACAAGCAGGAGCCCATCACCCCCATGGGGGCCGGTGGGGAGGGGAACAGTGTCCCACATTGTCCTTCCCTGCACCCACACCTCCGGAGCAGCTCGCTGAGCCCCAGCACACGGCCCTCAGGAGCGTGAGGGGGGTCCCTATTCCTGCTGGGGGATGCTTGGCAAAGGCACACACCAGCTCCCTCCTGGCGCTTCGTGAGATTCCCGTGCAGAAGGAGGGGAGTGGAAGGCTGGGAGCAGGGGCTGCGCTAACGACGGGAGGTTGGCTGCAGTAACGAGCTTTTCCACAAATAGCTTCCCACTGCCAGGGACTCTCTATTTTTAGAGCTACGGAGCATCACGTTGACAAGTGGCAGGGTCAGCGCTTACCTTTAAACTCCTCAAACGCCTTTGCGCCAGCACCTTGGTTTCTCAGCTGCAGCGACGGGCAGCGCTGCCTCGATGCCCCGAGCACAAGGGCAGGTCACGCACTGTCCGTGGGACAAACTGCTCTCCTCTTTACCCCCGGCATTTGACACACGTCTACGAAAACAATCTACAACTTCAAAACCCACAATGAGATCTCCAGGCAGGGAAGTTGCCCTTCTGGGACTTTTGTATCAGCGACTTAACGTGCTCAGGCAAAGAAGTAACTAACTCCCTGATGTCTGGATTCTTTTCCCCTGCTCCAGCAGACACAGCAGAACCAGGGCAGGTTAATTCAATTGTGACAGAGCTGAAGCTGCTCGACAGCAATGGCAGTGGGGGAGACCCCAGCCAGAGCCGTAGCGCTGCTGCTGCCTCTGTGCAGACAGCAAGCCCACGGGTGTGTAGAATTTCAACCCCAGCAGTTCTAGCACCAGGAATAAAAGCCATCATCTGCACGTTAAAAGACCTCAGCTTACAGCAGCAATTTCTCTCTTTTTTAACTTTCTTGGTTTACACAGTTCCCAGGATGAATAATGCAATGAGACTCCTCATCAGCGACAGGGATTTAAAAGTGTGATAGGGCTTCTCTTTCTACCTCCCAAACCCACACAGCTTCTGCGGGAAGCCCTTCCACCGAGGATTCTACGCACCTGCTGCCAACAGCTTCTGCTAGCAGCTTGTAAAAGAGTGTTTTAACTGTGAAGGTTGGAGAGGCAATGCCTGCGCCGGCACTAAGCCTGCCGGGACACGGGCAGCTGCCCCGCAGGGTCTCTGCCTCACAAGGATGGGGCTGAGCAGCCTCCCCAGCAGGTTTTAACATCTAAAATGCAAAGAAGTCGCATCCACTCCACTCATCACGTTCATAAACATCGATAAAAATCACGGGAATGCATTTTTCTGACGGATGTGGGGTCCCACTTGCCCGGTACGGATCACCCAGACAGCAGGAGCCCTGCCTGCCTGTCCCCAGTTACGCTGATGGGATTTGTGTGTCTCTAACAATGCCTCTAATCGTTTTCCCCTCGCTCAGATTACAGTCTGACAGCTTTCCTGTTTGCCCAAATGAAAACACAATCTCTGCAGGCTCCTGTTAACGAGACCTCGCATGGCTTCCTTTAGGAATAAGTAAATTAGCTCATGAGAGAGGAAACATTGCTGCCAACCTGCATCTGGAACCAGATTACACTACGTTTGAATCATCTACACCGTGTTTCATTTTCAAAAGTCCCCTTGTCTGGGGAGGAAAGATAAAGTACAAAGCAATAGCTCACTCCCTTGCCGGGGCTGCCTCACAGAGGCAGAGCCACACCGGTGTGTGTGGCTGCAGCACCTGATGCCCGGGAGCCTGGGGTTTGCTCACCCATTCTGGGGCTTCCTGACCTGCTCCTCTCCTTCCCCAATATCTCTCCCAGCAGCCAAATCCCTGCTGGTGGAAGCCATCCCCTTACCACTCACTTGGTGCCAATTCTTGCCGTCACCATCGAGCCAGTGCAGTGCAGAATGGGAGAGAAAAAGCAGCTTTTCCTGGGCTTCCAGATTTTGCTTTGTGAGAAAGAGCAAAGCTTTTCTGCTCTGGAACAACACAGAGAGAGAAAGAGGCTGAGAAAGCCCCAAGAGACAACTTGGCCTCTAATGGGGTAATTTATAGCTTCACCATCTGCCATCAGAGCAATATTTGCTGCAGCTGAGCTGAATTTCCCTGTCCCCATCCCACCCCAGCTCCTGCTGACCCCCCTCCTCTGCTGGGGAATCCCTCCCTCGTCCTCTGTTGCTGCACTGTGGGGGCTTGGGCTGAGGGGTATTTCCACAAGTAAAGGAATCCACATATACAATTACATGGAATATTTTGCTTTCTGTGTCCACTAACACAGAAGTAATATATTTGTAAGTATTGTCCATAATCTGCTTAACATAAGCAACAAACCTCCCCTCGTTTGCATTTGCCAGTGTTTAGTAGTTTTCATTTTATGATGCTCAAATCTTCCTCCCAAGACCAAGGAAAACAGCCTGTGGGATTTATTCATCCCCAAACCCAGACCTCCCCGCCCTGGGAGCACAGACCAGTTAGCGGTGAGAGCACAGAGCAGGACTTGGGATGTCTGAGGATTCCAGTAAGAGTGAGAAACTCCATCTCCAAGAGGCTGGAGGCAGGTGCTGGCTGCTCAAGGAACATGCATTTCCTATCAATGCAAATTGTTCACAATTTAGAAAATCATTAGAAAATCAAATTATTTCCATTTTTTTCCCCATGTTTAATGAGATCTTCCACAGCAGATAATGCAGCTTAATGCTTCCAGGCTGTGAGCAGGCAGCTGGAGCTGTGCTGCTGGGTCCTGGCCCCACAGCCAGGCTCTCTACCATCACCTCCCAGAGCATCGTCACCAAAGGTCATCACTTCAGATGTGAAATGCATCTCAGTGCCCCAGCTCCTCACACCCTGCCTGGGGCAGCAAACGAGCCGGGTGGCCCAAGCTACGAAACTCACTCATTAACAAGCTGTTAAATAATGAATAAGTTCACGTAGAATTGTTTCTGTGAACAATCATCTTGCATTTTTCAGAACGCTACCGTCAGTTTTCCGTTAGTTCCACTCGAGGAAGCCGGGACTAACGCTTTCAGCTGAGCAGATGAATATTTATGATGTGCTTGTTCTGGCTGGGGCTGGGGAAAACCACATTATTCTTCTCCCCAGCAGAGGAAAGGCGGGTGGTGGGAAATGAATGCACTCACTGACAATGGTGCAATGTTGGTCACTCCAGACCTCCCACCCCAGCCCAGCTCACCGGACTCTCAAAGGGCCCAGAAAGGGCTGGCGAGTGGCTCATGGAGACTGGCTCACTGCTCTGAATCGGTGCTGGGCTGGGGCCCCTGCTGCTGGAAGCACCTGTGGCAGCACTGATGGCTTCTCTATTATTTCTCTATTATTTCATCTCCCCAGGAAGAGGTTGGGGGGAGAAATGCGTCAGGGAGGATGCTGGTGTGAGGTGATGTGCATCACCTGCCACAGCACCGCCATGGGGAAAGTTCTGCTTGTCTCGTGCTTTCCACGCTGCCCGTAACTCACCCTCCAAAACCCCACAACCAGCTTTTAAACCAAAACCAGCCCCAGTTTGACAGGAGCAAATGCTTAAACAGTGCAGACAAAATGCCTGTAATTACCACAAGTGCCACCACCACAAAGATGCGACCAGGACCGTACAGGATCAGGGACACTCTCCTGCTACACCCTGAAGCAGCACCCTGCAGGGAAGCCCAACTGCAGAGTGTCTTCCCCATGTGCTACTGGGAGCCAGCTTTCCTTCCAGCCCCGTATCCACAGGCATCCCTCATGGTAATGCAGCAACGGCACCTCAAGCCCGAGCAGGTACCAGCCGCATCAATCCTGCCAAAGACTGCCCCGTCCCGCTGGCAAAATCAATGTGATGAGGCAGCTGAGCCCACCTCGGCAACCGGGAAGGTCGTGGGGTGCTGCAAGATCCCCCAATGCCTCAGTTACTGCTGGAAGGAGCCACTGAAGTGGCTGTTGGAGGTTTTTTGGGGAGTTGAAGCCTCAGCAAACAGGAGGCTTTCAGGAAAGCGTGGAGGTGGCCGTCTCCGTGGTGGGGTGCAGATCCACGTCCTTGAAATGACGTGACTCAGCACTGTGACAGCTCGATGCCAAAAGCAACCTGAGCTGAAACAGGAACCTTTTGATCTCCAAACGCTGCTGCCTCCGTTTCACGCCGTGGCTCTGCGGCACGCGGCTCCTCCCGCGCCGTCACGAGTCCCACGGCAGCCTCGCCTGCCTGTGCAAGCCAAATATTTTGACTTGGTTGTTTATTCCTGGCTTTTTAAAGTGTGTTCTGAGTGAATAATAAATATGGGTTTTTGTTGTTTTTTTTTTGTTTAAGGCAGCTGGTGCTTCTTTCCCCTAACACTCAAGGTAAGGGAGAAACAAACACATTTGCTCTTGGTCCGTTTGTTTATACAATAACAGTAGCTGTGGTTTTAGTGGCAAAAAAAAATAAATTGTAATTACTGCACATGTTCTCACAAGCCCTAATTAGCACAACGCTTAAGCATACGCTCAAACACATCACTGCTCCGTGGCAGCTCTGTCCCAAGCTCTGCCAGGGCTGCTGGCAGCGGCTGAAGGGGTGCTGTGCCCTTCCACATCACCTCGTGCAGATAAAAAAAACCCAACGTCTGCACACCCTGAAAACCTGGAAGTTATTTTTATCCCAAGGTGGTGAGTGGTCACGACGAGTCTCAGCCTCCCAAAGAGCCGCATCTTCCTGCAGAGACCATGGCACGGGGGAGATGGCTGGAGGAAGGGCAAGGATGCAAGAGCCTCTCTTGCCAGAGCTCCACTGGCTCCCTGTCCTCAGATGAGAGAGGAATAAACGCTGATTTAATCCCACCTGATAAACCACCGAGGGCCCTGGCAATGTCACCTGCACACACCAGGCACTGCAGGCAGCTCTTGGCAGCAGCACAGCCCCAGCTCACTGCGTGGCAGTGAAATTACACAGCTGGTGTAACCACGTTTGTGAGCAGCACCGAGCCATGGCATCCTGGCACTTCTCCTTGGCTCCAGACCACCTTGGCTGCATTTGCCTTGATTTGCCAAAGCTGGGGAATGTCGTGCTGGTGAAAAGCCACTTGCCAAGGCAGCCACTGCCATGCCCAGAGCCCGCAGCATCGCGGCAGTAACCACAGCGTGGCACTAACCACAGCTTGGCACCAGCTGGACCACCCTCTTGTCCCACTGCCTTCAGCTGCAGGGGTCCAGTGCGACACAGAGCAATTGAGGCTTCAAAGCAGACGTTACTCACTTGCCCATAATCAAGGCTTTGCTAATCCAGGAGACTTTTTTTTTCCCCCCTCTTTTTCTCCTTTTATTCCCTTTCATTGTCAATAACATTAGCGCAGCGAAACCATAATTAAGATAATTAAATGAGCAATTTGCTCATTAACAGATTGCAACCTTTTCAGCAAGATTTACTGGGTTTTCCCTCTTGGAGAGCCAGCTCCTCCTGCAAGAGGAGGAAGGGTCTAAGAGCAGGGCTGAGTGGTGACCCCCGAACCTCTCCTGTCTCCTCTGCTCGTGCTCAGTCCCCAGGGAGGGGGGTGGGCTGCTGCCTCCTGCCCCTCATGTGCCATCGGGCTCGGGGAGCACTGAGGGAGCCAGCGCTGCGTCTGAGCTGCTCTGTTTGCATAAGCTCCTGTCATCTTACCCCTCAGACTGAGATGATGTACTCCTGTGCCAATTCCCTAAGTAGCTGGAATTTAATTCCTGACTTAATATTTCCCCGGATGCTTATTTGTAATGAACTGAAGCAAAACTATCGTCATCCCCAGTGGAAGGGGAACAAGCAGCTTGTTGCAGGTTCTCCTGGAAAGCGCAGAATAAGAAACGGGGAGCACGTGTGAGCATCCACCCACTGCTCAGAGCATGTCCTTGCAGCACTCAGCCGCTGCCCAAGGTCTGGAGACACAAACCTGGCATCCCTAAGTCACCGGGCAGAAGGAGAAAACATTGTTTGGCTTACCTCAAGCCAGTCTGAGAAGGGTCAGCCAGCCTGTTCCTCCCCAGAGCAATCTGTTCCATCAAAATGAGCAATTTTGAGTGGGTGAGGGCTGCGGGTGTGAGGCAACCCCAGGCCACTCAGCTGGCTGCCACCACCAGTTCCCAAATAGAACGCCGCAGGTCATTGACAAGGGACTCACGGCCTCTTGCTCTCCCAACCTTTCCCCTTCAATCACAGACGGGTCCATCCTTCCAGCAGCCTCCACACTTCTGAGGAAAACACCAAATCGAAGGCTGTAGAGCTCATCCCGATGGGAAACTGCTGCTGCTCTCACCAGAGAAAACACCTTTCAGTCTTTCTCCAGAGCGGTGTCCCTGGCTACAACGCTCAGTTGCCTGGGATATCATACACCCTGACATTAAAGAACATGGATAATTACTATTGTTTGCAATTAACAGTTTCTTTAGCATATGAGCATACCAAAAAAAAGTTCAAGTGAGGAAAAAAACTGTCTTGGCAAATCACCTCTATAGAGATGAATTACTTTGGAACAAACTAATTGCAGTGGATTTGAGTCACAGAGTTATAAGCAACAAGCTCATCTCGATCCTTGGGGCTAAAAAGTTAACAATTAGCCCATGCACCATAACACTGGTTTTTAATTAAACACCCCTGGGAAGGGAGGGAGTTTGGGGAGGTCTCTTCCCTGCTCCCACGGGCAGCCAACGGCTGCTGCTGGGGATGCTGCGGCAGCTCCCGAGCCCAGGGAGTGCTCAGCACAACTCTAAAGCAAGCAAAGAGAGAAATGGGAAACCAGGCAAGAGGGGAGCCCGCAGCCAGCGGCTGGATCTTGTGTGTTAGTGGCCTGAAGAGCTGTGGCAGCCAAATGAGTTGGAAAGATGGTTTGTGCTGGTGAGTGAAGCTGCGTTTCTGGACCTGCTGTATGTGGGTGACAGCGACGGTGGCCGCTGGAAGCACCGAGCAGCCCATGGGGCTGACTGGGGGGATCAGTGTCCTCCAGCCCCAACGCCTGCCAGGGGCAGCATCCTCACAGAGGCTGGCTGGAAGGCCATTGCTCCTGCTTTCCAGCTCTCTGGGATAGCCCAGCACCGTGCCACCGACCTGTTGCTTGTACTCTGATGGGCTGAGTTGATTCACAAGCAGCATATGCTGCGGCGGGGCGCGTGGAGACGCCAGCTCGCGCTCGCAGCTCTCACAGTTGTCTCCTCCTTCGCACTTGAAAAAGGCTGTAGCAAGAGATGACATATGGCACCTCAGCTGATGACGGTTTCATTGACACGGGTAGGGATGGGGAAAGCAGAGCAGCATTCCCCGGGGACGGCACCGGCCCCACTGGGATCCCACCGGGATCTCACCACGATGCCACTGGCCACCCCCGTGCCGGGTGGTTGAATAAAGCCAATTAACAGGCTCTGTCTTGTCAACGCCGAAGCTGAACCTGTAGTTCTGCAGATATGCAGTGAAAGCACACTCTCACAACCGGAACACTCCACCTGAGTGAAGGTCGGGATCTGGCAGGTGCTTAAATGAATGTGATTGTTCTCGCTTGCTCTTTGCTCCTCTGAGGAGCGGCGCGGGATGAGGCGAGGGCTGGATGGGCTGCACCGGTGCCCAGGAGCACAATGGGACTCTCAATTCGGGAACCAAGGCAGTGCTGAGGCTCTGGAAGGACAGAACTCTCCCACTCACCGTCTCTGAGAACACCAAGAAGTCGTGAGGGGTTTTAGGGGGGTGATGGAAGCGGTGCCTGCGCAGGGACAGCTGTCAGCACAAACACCTTGCGTAGCTGGGGAAGCAAGTGCTGCTATTTTCCCTTAATATCCCGAATCATCTGCAAATGCCATTGCTGTAATAGCCTATAAATATTCTCTTTTCTTAAAGCCTCCTTCTCAACAGCCCTTCCCAAAGCCCACTCCTCTCTCCACACACCACATCTCACTGTGCCCTTCCCGGGGGTCACAAACAGCACCAAAACAAAACCATCACGCGAGGCGACGACCCAACTCACACCCCACACCAGGAGATGGAAAGCTGCAAAAGCTCTGACCACAGGGAAGATGTGAAGCACCAGAGACCACGGGAACACATCCACCTCTGCCAAAAGCACTCCAGGATGTCATGGTCACCCCACTCATTTTATTCAAAGGATCGAGATTCCTGTCCTGACACGGAGCCAGCAAGAGGCTGTTTGTGCTGTGGGGAGCCAAGTCGAGCCTGGGAGTCACCAACAGCAGTGAGACCAGTATGGGCTGGGAAGCATCACACCCACAAACTGAACACAATCCCCAAAACTACCTGAGGGTCCAAGAGGAAAGGCCCAAGGAGGGGGAAGGGGATGGTGGATGAGCCAGGCTCTGCCAACCAGCTCCAGCTCTGGGGCAGCTGGGAGCACGGTGCTGGACCCACTGCCACAGAGGCAGAGCCCACGTCTATGGAGAGTGGGTGGTACCCGTGTGGGCTGCTTAGACTGTGCTTCTGGGAAAGCCAAATAAACCCCACGAATCACGCCGGAGCCTATTTCTGTGCCATTGTGCCTTCTCCAGAGGAATCCATCACTGCTGAGGATCTCTGCAAAAACCAGCTCCTGCAAGATCTAAGGGATCTTTCTGCCTCTGCACCAGGCACTGGGAGCGAGCCCATAAATCCAGTTAGTCACACTCGCTGGATTACACTGGACCCTGTACTTCAGCTTTTATTAACAAGATTGTTTACTATATAAGAAGCTTTATATAACTGTGAATCACGGGTGATTTGTGGGACTGCACAGATGGGAGTTGCCAACCATCCGTTCTCTCTGTGCTCACATGAACCTCCCGCTCCCAGCCCATACCTAAGAAATGAATAACCCCCTTGCTGTGGCAATTAAATATCTGGCTTTAATCCACTTCAGTGGTGCGCCTGGTACATGATTTAAGACTCTCTGATATTCTGATTTAATGCACAGGTTAGTGTCAGAGCTGATGCTGGGATCAACCTATCCCTCAGAAGTGTTTTCCAACCCGTGTCTCTCCCCTGAGCCACCCCTCAGGTGCAAGGGGAGATGTGACTGTGCCCACCCCAAACCCAGCACGGCCGTTAAGTGATGACCAAGTCAGTACCAACCACCTCGTTTGTCAAGTGCAAGTGCTTGAAGGCAAAGTCGCCAGGACTGAATCATACCCTGCCCACGGAGCACACATCAGTCTTGACCAGTATCATTAAATGTCTGTTTTATCACAACTGAGCCACCTCTGCGCTTCCCCCAGCACTCCCCAGGCTTCTCTCCCAGTCTCTTTTCCCTCTCCATTTAAAGCAGCTCTGCTAAATGGTGTTTATACAGCTGAGGCCAAGCATTGGTGTGAGGTCACAGGCAGACTGGAAGCATCAGTTGATACATTTACCAGTCAACAGCATCATCTTGGTCAAGTGCCGATCTTTAAGGATCACTTTGTAGATTTAGGACTTGCAGAGTACAATTAAGATTCATTAACAACTTCACAATGAGGTGATGGGCCCCGTGCTTGGGGCTCAGCAGAGCTCCCGTGGCAGCAGGCTCCCACCATCCTCCTGCCTGCATGAGCCTTTCCATTTGTGCACAGGCAGCCTTAATCCTCAAACAGAGTCAATTCACTTGCCACCGTTTATTTTACCTATCACTCTCTATGAAAGCAATTGATAGCCCTGTTGCTATGCCACAGCCCAACACAACTCCCTGTGCCAGCATGTCCACCCGCCAGCGCCGCGGCACCGCTCCCGCACTCAGGGATGGGAAAGCAGCTGAGGCTGCCAGAGCAGCTCCTTGGCAGAGGGCAACTCACAGGGAAAGATCAGGAAAACACAGCAAAAACACAAGCTCAGCCTCATCCAGCAGCAGGAGGAACTGTGTTCCCCAGTTGCCCAGGCAAGCCAGGAGCTGCTGCTTCCCAGCACACTGTGTGCCTGCCCCCAAAACCTCATCAGTAGCCCCGATGTCGGCTGCTCAGGACGGGATCTCCGTGCCCTGGTTTATTCTGTGGCCAAGCTGCAGCTCAGAGCTCCTCAGCGAGGTGCCTGCAGGCAGCATGCAGGAACACTGGCCAGTTCCAAGGAGCCAGAGCCAGGTCTGGCCAGTGCCCACCAGCACAGCACTGCCCCGAAAGCAACTCACGGGAGAAATGAATATCCCAGAGACGCTCCAGGTCATGGGATTTTCATGAGCTCGTTCTGCTCTTGGAAACTACACCCATTGAGATGATCAGATGCATCTGTAACAGAAGTAATTGTTAGAATGAAGAATTTGTTTGGAAAGCTTTTTTTTTTGTCTGATAACCTTGGTGAAAGAGACACAGTGTGTCTGGTCCTGCTCTGCAGCAGAGGAGCAAGAGATGCTGCAGGGAGCTGCAGGGGCTCAGCCCGCGCCTGCTGCGGGGGGAACTGCAGCATCTGGCACACCAGGTACCCCCAGCTCTTCCCAAGGCACTCTGCTCTCCTGGCTGGGACCATTTCTGGAGGGAAATCGTATTGAAATACGTGTTTCCTGCAAATTTAGGGAGCCTCTGGAGCGTGTGAGCCCTTCCCAGCCCGAGGGGCAGAGCCTCTTGGTGCTGCCAGTGTTGATCTCACCCTGCAGACGACGGCAGCGACAACTTTGGGACCCTTGTGAAAGGGCCTGAGCTGCTGTTTGTTATTGTGCTAGATTTAGACCACGGATTTAGATATTGATTGAGTCTGAGCCTCCAAGCAGAGAGCGCTAATTAGCACACGCAACAAAGAGCCAGCTTTTAATTAAATACAGCTTAGCGAGAAGGATCTGTTATAGATAGCTCTCCTTGTAGGAAAGAGCCGTGTGCAGGAGAATTTCCAAGCAGGACTGAGCCTGAAGGGTGCCTCAGGATGGGGGAGTCCCACAGGGCAGGGCTCAGCCCCGGGGACAAGGCGGCTGGTGGCTCTGGGCACCTGCGTGACTGGGGCTGAGCGTAGGCACAGGGCTGCTGCTGCTGCTGCCTGCACCCCTGCCCACGCTGCCTCCCCTGCCAGCCACCAGCCCCTTCTCACCACTGCAAATAACCAAACAAGCAGCACGGAGAAGAGAATAATATTAATATTAAAAAGGCATTTATAGTTTTAATCAAGCTTTGGGGGGGAAAAGACAGCTTAACACAGCACTTTACACAGTTGATAAAATGTTTGACATTTACTGGCGCCTGTAATGAATCTTGTCTCAATTTTCTCTTTTAAAATGCCACTCCAGATACTCTATCTATCTGTAGGGTTTAAAAAGCACTTATCCAACAAAGCATCACCACGACTGAGCATCCTGCTGGCTGTGGGCTGTGCTGGTGCCTGGGTGCACACCGCGATGGGTCTGAGGCACGAGGGGAGTGTGGGGCAGCCCTCCCACAGCACAGCCCAACAGAAACACACCATTTTCACACTGGTTTCATGATATCTGAGTGGGGACTCCCCAACTTCCAAACCTGTTCTCAGTTTGCTGCCAGGACACAACTCCCAGCCTTCCCCACATCACCAAGGTCCCTCTTGTATTTGTCCCCTAGACAAACACTTTGCTCCACTTGCAGGAGGCAGCCTTGTGAGATTTGCTCAGTCACCAGGAGATGCCATCCCCAGTAAAAAACATGTTTTCCTTTGCCGCAACCATCCCCATCCTCACACACTCTGATCAGTAATGAAATCAGTGAGCAAAGCTGGAGCCAGCCACCAAAACCTGCTCTCGTGATGAAAACACACCCACCTTGGGATGGTGGCTTTGCTCTTTGGCAAACCCTCCCGCAGGTGCTGAAATCCAGTTCAGGCATCACTTTGTCACGTCTTTGTCTTCCACTACGTTCATATTTGGGCAAAGGAAGTGGCAGTGATGTGGGACTGACTCACCCAGCAGCTACAAACTCTTACGACACCTCCCTGAAAGCTTTGCAGGAGCATTGGGAGCTAAGCAGCTGTTGCAGCAGCGCAGTGTGGAACTCCAGGCTTGGGCATGGATCAGCGCTGAGCTCCTGCCTAAAGCAAACCCAAAGCTTCTGGAGGAAGAGAAGGAGGCTGGAAGTTAACTCCGTCCTGTGAGAGGAGAGATGAGCAGCCTGGCTGACCTTGGCTGCAGGATGGAGCGCGGCGCCGGGCTTTGTGCTTTATCAGAGCATGGCAGTTGTCTTGTGCAAATACAGTTGATGCTCAGGGTGACTAAACAGGCCTTTCTCAGCAGAGCATCCCCGCTCCTGGCTGCCAGGACACCGTGGAGGGGACTATCAGCAGCAGCCAGGCGGGCAGTGGCTGCCTGGCCACGCAGCTCCGGCCGGGCTCCTCTTCCCACGGTCGCTCCCGTGTCTTGCTCTTGGCTGTTTTTTTTTCAGAGGAAAGAAATGAATTATTCTATGAAAGTTAGTGTCTGTCTCAGGAGCCTGGTACAGAAAATTAGGTTTTAATAGCTTTGAAATTGAGGTTGTCCAGGTCAATAGGACAAGATTCTGCCAGTGAAATGACACATCCATAAAAGGGGGGAAAAAAAAAAAGCAAATATTTTGTTGCTCATCAGAGAGTCACAGTCCAAAGACAGCAAAGGCAGCAGCTTAAAATACTGCTGTGCTCTTCAGGCTCCTGTAATGTTTAGTCATAAGCTCCTTTCTTCTCTTGTTGTTGCCTCTGTATGTGTTAGCTTTGGGAATGGAGCACTTGGCTGTCTGTCCTTGGACGTGCCTGGTAATTCCTCAAGTTACTGCTGGAGCTGGAAAGTTTGCTCTGATTAAAAGCCCTCAGCCCTCTCCTGAGCACTTCACAGCTGCTGCTCCCAGACACTTGATGCTCAGAAACTGGGGCCCTGGCTGATGAAGGAGCTCATCAAAGTGAGCCTGGGAGCAGATCACGACCTGCATCACTCGGTGCCTCAGGCCACCCCAGACACTGGAGGACCCTGAGCTGTGGTGAAGCCACAAAACCCAGCGGCAGCGAAACTGCTTCGGCTCACACAGGACAGAAAACTTTCAGAGAGCTTCTGCCAACAAGAACAGGAATAACTTGACTCATTATTAAAGGGATGAATGGATGATAATTATCCCTAATTTCATATTCAGAGATCATTACCATCCTTAAGAAGGGTAGGCAGGGAGCAAGTTCCTTTAAATATTCATAGGGCTGAGAGAATTTTCTCATGGTTTGGATGGGCTGTGACAGGGAATGTTCCTCTGCCTGAAGGGGCCAGAAACTTCTCCCCTTGCAGCCACTGCTCACTGAAGGGGCCTCCCAGCCTGGGCACGGCTGTGCTGGTCAGCTGGGGCTCACCAGCCTGGTAGGAGCCAGGCACTGGCTCAGGCTGGGTTTACACCCGGTTCAGTTGGACTGTTGCCTGCCTCAGGACCGGTCAGTCAGTGCATGACAGTGGCTGTATCAGTTCCCCATTGTTTCACCAGACCAGGTTTTACAGCTGTGCTGAGTCACTGATCCTTGTGGTGACCTCCACGGCAGGATGGTGACTGCTCCCATGAGCTGGAGACTGGGACACGGCAAGAGCTGCTGTCCCCTGACCATGGGCAAAGGTGATTTACACCCTGAATTACACCCTCTGCACACGCTGCCCTAATGTATGGAAATGTCACGTTGCTTTAACTATTGTGCCGAACTTCTGTCCTCCAATCAATGCCCAATTTCCTTCCAAGGATAAAGCTGTACATTATTTTTGGCTGACCAATTCAGCTCAGGGCACTCTAATTTTTCCCTGTGCACTCAGAGGACAAATGCTTCACCGTGATTGCCTCAGAGCAATGACAGAACAAGCACATATTGAATGGCTGGCATAGCGCACACGAAATATATTAAATGTATTAACTTTGGCACTTGCCAGGTCTCCAGAGGAGCTCTCAGAACTGCTCATGTGCTTGGCCTCCACTCCCCTGGCTCCTTCCTGCTCTCCTCTTCTGCCTGGAAAATTCCCTGACCCCGGCTCTGCGACTGACTGGAGGTGACTGGCGCTGGCGAGCAGCACGTCGCCGTGCCCCACTGTGAGCTGCCCTGACACACTGGCCGTGCAGATGGTGCTCAGCCATCCCAGGGCTGCAGAGCAGCTGAGTGGTGCCGGCAGCACCCAGCCTGGGAGATGCTCACAGCTCCCAGAGACAGGCACAACCCTGGAGCCACGGCATGAGCGGCGCAGGGAGCACAGGAAGGCATCCAGGACAACACGACCAAATGCTCTCTTGGCTCAGGAACATCGCAATTCATACCATCCAGCTGCCTACAGCCCGGCTGGGGTTTGCTGCAGGCTGAGCTGCTGAGAGCGAGGCTCTCAGAGCAGTGAGGCAGGGGACAAGCCGCCTGGGAAGTCACCTTCTCGCGCCCGTGCTGTGGTGAACTGGAAAGCCACGGCCTGGCAGAGCCGGTGGTGGGGCAGGGATGCCTGACAGGGATACCCATGGGGGCTTTCCCATTGCCCTGCCTGCTTTCTCACTACCCAGAGCCTGGCTGCAACCAGGACCAGCAACCCACCACCCACTGCAACCCCCACCTCCGCGAGCTCCTGCGCCAGCAGCGATCCCCGGGGCTCGCTCTGCGGCCACACATGCCTCAAGATTCGATGGTGTTCTCAATACAAAAAGCAGCGCAGCAAGATAAGACCCTGAGAGGCAGCTGCCACGTGGGGCTGCTCCCGCCACGATGGGGAAAAATCGCCCTTTGTTCTTCAAGAATAAATCCGAGGGAAAGCCCTTTGCGAGCAGGCAGCGTTCCCTGGGGGCTGCCAAGGACTTCACAGGCGTCGCCATGAATAACAGTTTATCTACAGAGTTTCATTCAAAAACGGAACCTCAGACACGGCCTAAAATTATGGGGACGCTGTGAAAATGGCTTTATAAGCTATTGCTTTCCCCGCTACGAGCGGCAGCAAAGCGCAGGCCAGACAAAAGCCAGCCGGGACTCTCGACGTAATAAATAAGTCAGCGGAGCTGATAAAAATAAAGGATGAAGTATAATTCAGGCATTCAGCGACAGATCCCATCTCAGCCGTGATATAGGGTCTGTTGAAACTGTCATTGCTTCAGGAAATTAAAGAATGAGCCCATTAGTAAGGATATTTAAAGATGTTCGTATTAAGATTACGACTTCCCAGATGCAGCCCGTGCAGGGAACGCGCTCCACTCCAAAGCCATTCGTCACAGCCCCTTCCCAGCCCCTCTGCCAAACCCCGAGCGCAATTACGGGTGGTCCCGACGCGAAGGGCGAGCGGGGGGCCGTGGGTGATGCATCCCCCCAGCACCCGGCGGGGAGCAGCGATGCTGCGCCTGCCTCAACTGGTGGGTTGCCATGGCAATGGGAACAACTGGCCGAAACCTGAAGGGAAAGTGCAGTCAGCAACTGGTGCTGGGAGGGGAACCCCCAATTGCTGCTGCGTGTGATCACCCTGCGACGCGTCCCCGGGGCTGTGGTTGCAGGTCCCCATGCCCCCGTGGCTCTCGGGTGCCAGGAGCTGTTGCTGTCACCGAAGCTGTCACAGGCTGTTGGTGGCAACAACAGAGCAAAGCACGTCAGGCAAGCAAACGGGCGGCGTGTGAGCAGCGCGGTGGGGAGCAGAGACGGAGCGAGGGGGGTGGAGGTCGGACACACGGCTGAAGGACGAGGGGATGGCAGCTAAAACCCACAACGGCAGGGAAAGGTGAAGATCTCCAGCCCTGCTACGCTGGAAAAACTGATGGATAATTGTAATTAGCTCTTCGGAATTTTTAATTATAGAAGGGGTATAAATAATCACAAAGCAGAGCTTGGCTAATGAGAGCCCTCGTGCTCAGGAACACGGGGATGCATTTGTTAGGGAGACTTTGAACGCTCGGCTGTTAATTAGGTGTCTCGGAGCCAGCAGGGTTTCAGGAGAAGGAGAAACATGTACACATTTAAATCAGGCTCATTGTGAGAGGTACCCAACATCAATTATGGGATAGCAGGGTGCTGAAATGAACAACACTTCGCAATTACCAAGTGGATCTAAAAGGCACAGGAGAAGCTTTGCTTCCTCTTCAGGCTCCTATCAGAGGTATCAAACACTGGTCAGGACCCAGGGGGAGAAGGGGAAGGTGAGACCTGCCTTCCACGCTGCTGGAGAGCATCCCTTGGATCCCCAGGCAGGAGCAGGGCTTCAGCAGGACACAGCAGCCAGGGTTCAGGCAGCCCACAGCACTCACTGCTTTTATGGGCAGGGAAGAAGAGGGGAGGGCTTGATTAGTTTAATTAAGGGTACAGGAAGGGGGAAGGGGCTGCATTTCCCCACCCACAAAGCCCAACTGAAGGCACCTGGGGGAAATGGGGGGAGGTCCAGCTTCCCTGCAACCCCTCGTGGGAGTAGCTGTGATAAACCAAACAAAACAGCAGCTGAAGAGAGCAGACAAGGATGCTTTCACTCCCTGCACCTTGTCTGAGCAGGCAAGCCCAGAGACCAGCAGCGAGCTGAAACCCATGACTCTTGATTTCTACCGTCCTTCCCTACGTTTCCCTTTTCTGACTCCAAACTCCAAGCCCTGCCACAAGAGTTTGTGCAAGTAATCACGCTTAGCCGGTATTTGGCTGCATCTAATGAAGCAACGACAAACAGCTCCGTGTTTTGCTCCCCCATGAATAATGAATATTAATTGGCCTGTCAAAGAAGAACCTCTGCGTGCTGCAGAAGATTGGATTCCCTTGCTACAGCTTGGGGAGGGGATGGGATTTCACCTGGAGGGGAAAGCCCATGTCTCCTCCAACGTACACCTGCAGGGATGAGAGCGGAGGCGCCCGCGTGCGCTCCCAGCACGTGGCTCAGCCGAGGGCTGAGGTTTCGCACAGCTCAGCAACAAGTGAACGGTGCTCAGTGTTTTGATGGCATCTCTGCAGGCAAGAGAAGACTTTGCTTTTAAAAGACTTTTCCTATCTGGTCAGGGCCTGTGGAAAGCCAAGTAGCAGGAAACAACCCTTCCTGCCAGCACAAGTGGCAGCATGGATGGAGAGAAGCTCTCTGGGTAAGAGGGCCTTCCAAAGGAACAGCTCCCACCCTTTGGGCTCTGTTCTTCTTGGCTGAAACCAGGCTGAGTGTGAGCTGTAAAAACACACCAGGCACCAGCGTCTCCCGCTGCAGGCAGCAGCCACTCCAGGGGTCCCCTCCAGACAGTGCCTTCTGCGGGAAAACGGCACAAAACCCTTCTGCAGGTTATTCTTGTCCCATCCACTGTCCCCCTGAGCTCACGGGGCACCTCGATACCTCCCAGTGAAATGAAGACACCTCGTTACACTCTGTGTCCCACAGGCAATGCCTTTCACTCCTCTGCTTATCCCTCAGTGGCTTTGTTTTCAGTGTCATCCCTCCCTCACTCAGTGCTCATCACCTGGCCGTGTGCCGCCACGGCAGCCGCCGGGTATCGCCTCCACAGCCAAGCACGTTGCTGGGGAGCCAGACAGGGGTCAGCCAGCCAGCCCTGTTTGCAGCGAGAGGCCGAGAATCCCTGTCCCTCTGGTTTTACATCTGGTACCTTTATGCACGGCTTAGGCATTAAAGTGTAAATTGCCACAGCCCATCTGCTGCTCCTATTGCCCGGCTGCATTTGCAGCAGCATAACGATGACGAATTACGCAGAGATATCACAAAAAGCTGCAGAATATGTCTTTGGAAAGGCTTTGGAAGTTACCTGTGTTCAGCTGGACTGTCGTTTCTTGGCTGTGAATCATATTTCCCGGTGCTCTCAGCCTGGCTACAGCTGCAACTAACATCTGTGGCACCCGGGAAGAAACTTCAGAGCAGCCAGTGCTGGGAAAACAACCCCACAGTGTCCTGAGCCTTTAACTACAGTTCTCTGTTTCCCCTACTGTGTGCCATCCCCCAGCCCCATCTCCACCGACACCTCCAGCTGCCTCTGCCCCCAGGAGGCTCGGAGGCTGGGGGAGCATCGTTCTCTTTCTCTCATTTCTGCTGCCGGGTGAGCGCACGGTGCCAAGGAACCGGGCATCACGCACCTCAGGAGAGAAGCAATCCCAGAGCTCAGATGGGAACAGGCACAAGCAGCGGCCATCCCCACTCCTTGCTTTCCTTCCTCAGACACGTTTTGCTTCACGATTCATATTTTTGCATTTAATTCCCATTTGTGGGTAAGCAGCGAGCGCCGGCACCGCCGACAGCACCGGCAGCCACCCAGCCACAGAACAGCTCGTACCTGGGGCACGGTGAGGGAGCCACTTGATCAGCTGTGATCCCTCCTTCCCCGCAGCCACGCTGCTGGCAGAGAGGCACAAACTGTTTGTAACAAGCCCAAATGTGCCGCGGCTTCAGCAGCTGCAACAGCCACACGCTGGGCTCTAAAAATACCGGCGTGTGGCTCTCCCGTTCTGGCACTTTCTCCTTGTGTTTTTGAGTGAAACATCAAAGCCCAGCTCTGGAGGAAGATCTGAGCTCTTCAGCTTTACAGGTGTGTATTAATCTGTCACTCGATGGTCATTTTTAGCAGGGTGGGAGATGTGTTGGTGCTGCTGCGGGAACTCCGGGGCTGAGAGGAACCTCACGCCCCAGCATCCTGGGGGATGCTCCTGTCCCAGCCTGCCAGCTCTGCCTGGGGGAGCTCGGGGGGGCTCAGCCCAGCTTGCCCTGACTCCCTGCAGCTCGCTGCTCCACACAGCCCCTGAGCCCCAAGGGCTCTGTGCTGCTCGGAGCGACGTCTCAGTGCCGGCACGTTAATCTGATTCTAACTTTAGCCAGCATGTGGGCTGCAGCGAAACGGTTCACACGTGACGTGAGGGGAAACGTGTGGCTCCTCCCAGGGATGAGGCAGGCACAGAAATGAGTCTGCCTGAGTGGGGAAGGAGAAGAAAGACCCAGGTAGCCACTGAGGCACACGGCTGTGCCCACATTGGGACCCCTGAGCAGGACCCCCACAGGGCAGTGTGCTGGGGGGTACCTGCCAAGCTGGCTCCTTCCAGCATGCTGCTGCCTGTCATCCCTCTACCAAGGAGGGAACTGAACCATCTCATTCCTGGCAGTTGCTCTCAACAGCCCTGGAAGGATGTTTTGACGCTGCTCTTAAGCCCCAGTGCTCTGTGTCCAGGGCTGTGCCAAAGGCTGAGGAAGCAGCTGGAGTGCAATAGGGGATGGAGTCCATCCGTTGCAAGGGGAACAGAGGGACAGAGGATGCTTCTTGGTGCCTGGTGTAGAGGCCCTGAGGGAAAGACACCCCTGGAAAGGGACTAGAGAAACAGCACCAGGGCTCACTGTAAAAACAGATGCTAAACTTGATTTTGGCAAAAGGCAGCAACTCCAGCATCTGCTGGAGAAGATGCCTGGGCTGGTGGCTGGCGAGTGTAGGGGCTCCCAGAGCCAGCAGCAGCCTAACAGAGCCCCTCTTTCCCACTTGTTCTTTTGCAGCTGAGAGACAACAGACACCAAGATGAGGAAAAGCACTGACACGTACACCTGCTGACTGGTTCAAAACACTCAAACACACTAAAAGGTTTTCCTGTGCTATTGAACTTCATTCTCTGCCATCCAGGCTTCCCAGCAGCTCCGCAGCCCACCAGGCTTCAGCACATCAAACCCACTTTTCTCTCCAGAGCCTGGCTGTGAAAGGGACTCGTGTGGCTGCTGTTCTTCGCTACGACTGAGTGTCCCTTAGAACAAAAACGAGGGGGAGAAAGAGAAGGTATTCCTGCCTACGCAAATACAATGTGCATTCAGATTCAAACAAAACTACGGCAAATGGAATCTGCAGCACTGGAGATAAAAATGGTAATGAGTTTTAATAGTTCGCTTTGATTTCCTCTATTGAAATCCACTCCGGGAGGCTGATATTGTATCGAGGAGCTGTCAGACCCGCAGCCACACGTCAGGCAGCTGCGCAGCATCCCGAGGGCTGCGGGAGGGATCGGCGGCTGCCGCGCGTCGCTGCTCCCACCGTGGCGAGGGCCAAGGCCCCGGGAGCAGACATGCAATTAGACCCGCTATCCATCATTAACATGCTTCTAATCAACAACCTGGGCAAAGTCGAGAGCTGGATTGATGTTGCAGGGGGTGTGGGGTGTCCATAAAGCTGTCATCTGAGTGCTCGGGGAGGTTGAGCTTCTCCTGCGCCGCCGAGGAGCTGCCTGACACATCCCATCCCTCCCTCCACGCCTGGCGCCGAGGAGCTGCCTTCCAGCTAACGGTGCAGGCAGCACCTGAGTGTCAAAGCAGGAACCCAGACTTGCAATCTTCTGTTCTCTGAGAGAAGATGCCAGTGAGAGCCACAAAATCCATGATCTTACCCCATCCTCGTGACCAGCCACAAGCACAAAGGGATTCCAGAGTTAGGCAACGAAGAGCCCTGCAGCCCCACAGAGCCCGTAACTCACTTCAGCCAAACAGCCATCACAAGCAGCATCACACCACTGCCACAAGCAGCTTGTGGACGTGCAGGCAGCCCTTGATGAGCAAGATGAAGCTGTATCCTCTGTAGTGCAGCCATCAGTGCCGGGAGCGCAGGGGCCAGTGTGCCCTGGGCTCATGAGGAGCCATCTGGGTCAAATAGCAGGAGGAAGCCTCAAAACCCTTCTTCTTCTTTCCCCTTCTGCTCTGAGAGCTCAAGGGCAAAGTCTGAACATCAGAGGCGCGGAGATGTATTCCTGGGCTGATTTGTGAACATCTTGTTGAGACATCTAGGATCAGATCTGAAAATATTTTAGCGATGCGGAGAGTGATTCAGAGAGTCATCTGGGTTATCCACCCCTCGCTGAGGATGTGATTGAAATGTTTGTGGCTGAACATCATCCGGGAAGAGCAGAGCAGTCATACCCGGCGTACAAACTGTCATGTTTATATCCCAGGATCTCCTCAGCCTCGCAGCAAGGCTGAGAGGAGCATTCATCATTTCCATACAGGCTCTTTGGGTTGCTGCAGGGCTTCGTCACTCAGCATCGCTCCCGGCCCCAACCCCACGTGTTGGCCACAGCCTTTCCCTTGGCCTCAGCCACAGCAGGTCTGGCCAGGAGGGATGAGATGCCCGTGGGAAACACCAGGCATAGCCCATGGCTCAGGAAGAGCTGTCCTCACACCAGGCATTGTAAACACAAGGGGGTAACCTCACCAGCCCATGGATGCACTGTGGGCAGCCCCTGGCACACAGCTCAGCCCCAGGGCTGCATCAGCAACCTGTGGACTGAGAGAACTGCCCCCAGCTCCCTCTGCCATGGTGGGCATCCCAGTTGCACTGTGGCTAGCTCACTGAGAGCCACATAGGCCCCATGTGAGCAGGAGCATCCTTCCCAAGGGCATCTCCCAGCACCTTCTTGAGGGGGGTGCAGTTTGCTTCTTGGCTGTGGCAGGCACAGATGAGAAAGCGCGTTGTTCCTTCCCTCCCTGGCCAGCCAGCTGCCCAAAGACAAATTGTCCTCCCTTGGGGTGCACATTATAAATGCTTAAGCAAATTAGCCATAAATAGAAAATGTAACATATGGGTCTGTAGATAATGTTTCATTATAAATTATCATATTCTCCAGGGAGATACGCCTCTTCCCTTCACACCAAAGACTTTCTGTTTCTCTGCAGATTTTTAGTTTCTTCCCTGGTTGTGTGGTGGTTTTTCTTGGTTTTTTTTTTTTGGTAACTGCCTCTGACAACGATTGGACTCAGCAGCTGATGAGGAAACGGGGATATGAAACTCACTCCTGCTGCAAATCCTCTTGGATTTAATACTCTCTCATTGAAAAGAAAAAAACAACCCACGAATAGGAGTTAATACAGTTCTGATGAAAGGTGTCCCAGCAAAAGCCCTGAAGATTAAACCTGGCTGTTTATCCACCAAACAGCTACACCAAGGCCAACAAAGCTCCTCCCCACTCCTCAGTCTGCACCCAGCGCTGCCAGCCATGCAGGACCAAAGCAGGTTTAAATGAAGCACATTCCAGATCGACAATGCCTGTGAATTGTTCCCTCTCTGTAGCTATCTCCAAAGCTCCCTCTTCCTCCTGCTTGAGCTGAGCTGCTCAAGAGAATTTGCCCAGCACAGAGGCATGGGCTTGGATGCCCTTCTATCACCCTGATGCTCCTTCACACGGCCCCAACACGGGCCATGGTGAGCAGCACTGAGCATCTCCTTCCTCACCAAAGTACTGGAAAACTGCCTTATTATTCACCTAGCTAGAGTCCTCGAAGGAGCAGCCTCCCCAGACTGTCCAAAATTCATCTCCCACATCCACAAAACCGCCTGCTGTGGTGCTGTTTCGGGTTTTACTTGTAATTCTGCAGGTTTATTCCCACATTGATCCATAAAGCAGTTCTCAGTGGCTGCCTGGAAAGCCTCCGCTTGCCCTGGGAAGGCATTTATCTTCAGCAGAAAGCTCCCAGGGCTGGGGGCTCACGGTGGCCTCGATCCCCACACAGACATCAGAGCAGAAGAGGGTTGTTTTTCCGGAAAGAAAAGTATTTCATACATAAACACAGACTTTGTAGGCAAAAGCCGCAGCTTGGCAAGTCGTTTTCTGCCCGACACACAAAGGTGCACAGGGATGTGCGTCTCCCTGTAGCAGAAACTGAGCTAATTTGAGCCACTTCAGATGAGATTATTACAGACTGAGAGCTTCACCTGCCTTAATTGGAGAACTTGGCACTTGGATGCCAACTGATGCCATCAAAGCATAGACCTGATTTTGGTATTTAGAGTCCCACCTGGCATCTCTGCCTCTCAGTAATAACCACAGACTTCAGGGAAGGAAAAGGCATAAAGAACATCTGTTGCAAGGCAAATATTTGGGAGGATCGTGGCAGCTGGTACCAGAGGCGCTTCCTGGCCCAGTCATACGTGTGGGAGCACACGCACTGAGACTGGAACGACACAGAGGAGATGATTCTACGGCACACGAATTCGGGAAGCTCTGCTGAGGCTTCGTCTGGAGTCTTGCATCCAGTTCTGGGCTCCCTAGCTCAGGAGAGACAGGGGACTGCTGGACAGAGGCCAGTGCAGTGCCACTAAGATGCTGAGGGGCTGTAACGTGTGTATGAGGAGGAAAGGCTCACAGGGCAAAGCCGCTGCCTGCCAGGCACAGACCGGCTGTGTGTCAGCACACGAGGATGAGGGAGTAAACACAAAGCAGGCAAGAGAGCAGAGCTGCAGCTACATTAACCGAGCCCTTTCCAGCGCCCTGAGCAAGCCCGAGGATAAAGGGATGATCTCAGCGCTTGCTGGGACCCGGCTCAGCCAGGACAGGAGCCCGTGGTGCCGTCCCTGCGCCCGGCATGACGCGGCACAGCCGGCAGACGCTTCGCCCTGTCATGCCAGAGCCCGTCAGGGAGGATTTGCAGCAGCTCCTCGCAGTGCTGAGGGGTTTAACAGCCATCCTGTTCTGTCGGGGACAGGTGACTTAACTGGGTCATCTGGCTTTGCTCTGGAAAGGCTTAAACCTCCGTATTAGCCTCCTTAGCAAACTTCCTGGCAAACTTCAGAAACAAGGGAAAAGTACTCAACTTTAGCTAGAATTTCAGTCCTGATGCAACCTGGGGAGACACGCTCCCGCTGGAGGCATTGCCAAACAGAGACAGGCTTCGGGTGCCAGGGCTCTGCCCTCCTTGTCCCATGGGATGCTCACAGCCTGGCACTGGGGCAGAGGGAACCCAATCCAGAGCATCTCAGCCCTCTGCTTCTCTGCCCATGCTCCCAAAGGAAGACAAAGGCAGCCTTGGGAGCCATAAGCTCAGGGTAGTCTCTCTCCTGGATCAACCTTGAGGCTTTGGTGCTGTATCCAACTGTCTCAAGGCCCCCTGGGTTCAGAGTGCCAGCAGTGGGGCCAGAGTCCCCATTACATTTACTCTGCACCTCTGAGGCAGCTGCCACGCTCTGCACGGTTCAGAGCAACATTCTGCCCAAGGAAACATTTACCTTTCCTGCACAGCAGCAAAGGGAGAGGTCGAGCTGAGCTGCCCCTTCCGCATCCTTGGCTGAGAGATGAGCATTAAGCAAACCAGCTTAGTCATTTGAAATAAATAACAACCCAAACTCATCCCTGCCACTTGCAGGGCTTTGGCTTATTGTTCCAGCCAAAACACAATCATCACCCTGAGGCCTCAGAGGTTAAAACAAAAAAAAAAAAAAGGAGGAGAAAGGAGCAGAAAAGGCAACGAGAGGGAAAAAGCTGCGGCAAGGAACTCCCTCGGCAGGTCTGGGAGCTGATGTGGTTTCCCTGCAGGCGCAGGGAGATGATGCACTGCTGAGGGACTGTGGGTACCTCCTCTGCTCTGCGCCAACCTGTTGCTTTTACAGCCTTCTACCCATTACTTAAAACCTCAAATCCACGGCTCGTTTCTCAGGCTGTGGCCCGGTGCACTAAGGAGATGAACAGACACAACCTTGTGTGTGAAGCAGCGCAAACCACGGCCAGCAAACCCTCCACACCCGACGGGCTGCAGAGCCTGCAGCCCACAGAGCGATGCCCTGCACACAGCTCAGCCCTCCTCCCCAGGCTGCAGCAGGTCCTGGGGCAGGCAGCAATGCCCTCTGCACACACCACTTCAACCCTGTGGGAAAAATGAGGCAAAAACCCGTGTGCTGGAGGTGAATCACTCGCCCCTTCCCAGGCAAGGGGCTGCCTCAGCGTTATCACCCGGGGAAGGCAGCATCAGGGGCTCCAGGAGAGCCTCCTGCACGGCTCCGCAGAGCAAACACACATTAAAGCTGCTTCTTCAGGCCTTTCATTCCACACGTCATTTTTTTTTCTATGTAAGTATAGGTTTACATGAGAGGTAATTATCATCCTTTCAAAGCTCTTAGCGCAGAGTAAAACGAGACGGGGAGCGTTACATTTGTAATATAATCATCAATAAAAAGGGTCGTAATAACCCCCAATTAGCACATTAAAATATGCTGAGGACTTGTCTTATCACTCCGGTGTAAACAAGACCTCCAGGAGCACCGAAACGCCGCCGAGGCAGCCTCCCTGCCTGAGCCAAGTTATGCAATGCCCTCACAGCCAGCTATGAGCCAGTCAGACACGGGTTTTTTCGTGAGGATAAATTAACCACGGGCGATTCTGTTCCCTCTGCCAAAACATCTGGTGCCAGGCAGGGAGCAGAGGGGCCAGAGGTGCAGCCCAACATCTGCCTGCCCTGGCTGGCTCCTTGGTGGGCTGCAGGGACAAGGCAACGTGAACACAAAGGGAAAGACAACCAGAAGCCCACCTTTGCTCGTACAGTTGGGCTCTGAAACAAGTGGAAGATGAACAGGGTCTTCCCCCAGTGCTCAGGAGCAACAGGGGCTGCCCCCCTCACCCCAGGGCAGTGCCCCGTGGAAGCGTGTCAGCCCCCACACAGGAGGCTGCAGCCTGTCTGTGGATTCCTGTCAGCACACGGAAGGCCTTTCCCAGAGCCCTGATTGCAATGCCCCAGGGAGACTCGTTTCCAAATGATCTTGTTAGACATTGTTAGGAATTGATATATTTGCATAGCATGAATGTTAAAACTGAGAAAGAACTCAAATGGCAATTAGAACCACGGCGGTTTTTTTCCCCCCCCCTCCTAATTAATCAGTCATAAAAGAGCAGCTCCAGGTGGTTTTCCCTGACTAAACATCAGCAGCAGTCTATCATTATTAATCTTGATGACCCAAGTGTCATCACCATATGTAGATTGCTTTTTGAGGTGATGGAAGCAATCCCAGTCCCAAGGCAGAGGTGCAGCCTCCTGCTCGCCCAGGGTCTGTCCTGGGGCTGGTTCTGGGATGGCCCAGGCTCGGCATGCAGCTGCCTTCTCCATTGCAAACCACTCAGATTCTTCTTTTTTTCCCCCCCGCCAATTTGTTCATTCTAGTATTTTCCATCTCTTGTTCTAGTTCTGCAGAACAGGCCAGGGGAAGAGAGGGTGATTATTTTCTCTTTTGACAGAGGTGCATTCTCTTCAGCAAATAGTTCCATCAATTTCCCCCCAGTTGCCCTTTGGGGTGTTGATGCTGCCAGGCTCTGGGGCCAGGGAGAGCGCAGCTGCAGCCTGCAGATGGGACTGGCAACGGCAGGGACTTAAACACCATCATTTAGAGACCGAGGCAGATGCTACGGCCCCTTTTGCCTGCACCAGCTACTCCTGGGACATTGCACTCTGCACAACATCAGCAACAAAACCTGGAATTACTTTTCAGGAGGCAGTGAAAATGTGATGAGTCAAGCAAGTCCAGCCCCAGCGCTGAGCCAGAGCGAAGGCACTCGCTGGGAAACGTTTGCACCGATGTTCAGAGACAAGAAACACTGCACTCGAGTGGGCAAGCAGGCTGGGCTGTGCTCACAGAGGAAAAGCTGGCTCATCTCTGCCAACCCACTGCACCCAGGGCAGCTGCTCAGCACAGTCCAGCAGCCCTTAACCCTCCTGGGGAACAATCAGCTTCCCTGTGATTAATTACCCTGCAGGGACCGCATTTCCATGCTCCCCTTGGGATGGAGCAGAGGCTCAGCCCTCATCCCACCTGGGAATAATGCATGCACAGGGGCAGCTCTAATGAGCAGCACCCAATTTATACACCCAGCTGTAAGAGATGATTAAAAAACCACAAAAAGTCCCAGACTGAAGACACCTTCCCCAGGGAGAAGCGTGGACAGTGTTTAAAGCTGATAAGACAGAGAAGGGAGATGAAGAAGAAAACTGTCCTTTGACTTAAAAGGTAGCGTTTCAGATATGCAGATTTTCAGCACACTTTTGAAATCCTCTAATAAAAACGCTGTTAAATATTAATTACGCTGCTATTTATAAATGTATACATAATTAATAGGAATAATTAATGTGGCAAGGACTGGTTGAGAACTTTCCTCTAAATATTTGAATAGTGAGACATAATTATGTTTTGATGCGAAAATGTCAGAAACACTCTGAAGTGTTTTCACATTATTGAAATTAGGGGAAATTTGAGGGGGGGGGGCGGAAATACCAGCTCTGGGAAATGGACCATTTCACCTTATTCCACTTCACTCCCAGAGTTTTTGTGCACTCTGCTGCTCCTGACGCCACAGTAAGCAATAGCTGTTGACACCACGCGTTGCATCACATCGTTATTTCAGACTACAATCATCATTATAACCCAGCCTGAGATTCCCTGAGCATCGCTGAGCTGTGACCAAAGCCCCCCCAGGCGTTTGCTGTGCTGGTGCCTGGGGGAGCACGAGGCCTCAGCCCCAGTGAGGAGCAGCCTCCAGCACCAAGGTGCTTTCAGCTTGGAGCCTGGGGAACGCTGCTGGAGAAGCGCTGGTTAACAGCTCCAGCAGCTGCACGACTGTGGCTGTGGTACATCAAGTTTATTGTGCCTTCTCCCTTTGCTTTAGTTGCTGTTTCAAGGGCAGCAGCTCAAGACGTGCTGAAGTGGGTCGCGAGTGCTACTGGGGGAGGCTGCGACCGGCACAGAGACCCTCAAACCCACCTCCCCACCCTCAGCACTCCTCCCTTCCCCTCTCACACCTTACAGCTGAGGATGGGTGGGTGGAGAAGGGCAGCACTGAGCACCCAGATCCATCACTCCAAGGACATCCTCTTGTCCAAAGCCACAACCCAGGCAGCTCCCTCCATCACCCAGAGGCCACTGCTTAAATCAAACCACCTTTTCACCCCCTGCTCTTAAAAGAACAGGGATAACCGAGGCCATCCCTGGAGCACAAACAGCACCCTCCTGACAGGACACAGGCAGAGCTCAGCTACAGGCAGGGCGGTGGCCAGGGAGACCACACACATCCCAAGAAGCTCTTGCAGATATCCGAAATACTTCGCTGCTTTGCCTCCTTTTGGTGAGGCTTCATGGGAAACAGCTGCCAGGCTGTTTGCTTCTGGAATCCGTGACCTCTGGTGCATTCAAAGTGAAAACACCGTGGCAGGAATGCAGACACACACTCTAATTAATAATTAGACTGAGGAGAAACAGGAGAGATGAAGAGCTGTGCTTTGTTTCATCTCTGGTCTCTGCTGAGACGCTGAGCACGGTTGCTTGGTGTACCCTCAGCAGCATTGTTGGGAACCCTGAGGCACATGCTGCAAGCCCATAGCACATCCCTGGGTGAGACAAGGGGCAGAGCTGGGCGAGGTGCCTGCATGGACAGAGGAACTGCTGCAGCCCTGCTCGGTCAGGGTGGGAGGTTTTGGCACTCAAAGCGATGCAAATCACACATTTTTTCTTTCCATGAGAACACGGTACATGCTTCTGCACTTAGTCAAAGGGCTTTTCTATCTCAAAAGTGAGATTTGCTCTAAGGGAACAACCTATCCCTGATAAGTTTAATTTCCAAAGGGTGTTTTATACCCACATGCTTTGTCCCAAAACACTCCTGGTTGGTGCTACTGCTTATGTTTGCTGATGAATGCGATTGGCTAGTGGCAGCTGTGCTGGAGGGTGAGCCCCATGGCAGGGCTCATCCCAGCTCCAGACCCTGGCACAGTGGGAAGGAAAGCTCACCCAGGAGCTGGATGCTGAGCTGCCTCTGCTTGCAGAAGAAGCATTGCCATCTCCTGCTGGGGAAATGGTACCTGTGGAAGTTGGCTCCAGCTGCAGCACAGGGAGTTCAGGGAGAGGAAAACTACCTCCACCGCAGCACCAGTTCCACACTGGTGGTCACAGCCTCAACCATGCATCTGCGCCCAGTCCCTGCCCACAACTGAGACCAGTGGACAGTGGGTTGGGGCAAAACCGCAAAACCCAGCTCGAAAATGACGCTGCTGCTCAAAGGGCTCCACAGCCACTGCTCCTAAGGCTGAGCACAAATGCAACAGCCGTGGGCTCTGTACCTGACACTTCACACCAAAACAGCATCGAAACAAAGCTGTGACGAATAAACTGAGGAACCAGCTCCCTTTCAAAGAGGGGGGTCACTCATGACGTGCCCCACTGGCACAGGACCCTCACCTCGTGGTTACACAACCTTCTGAGCCCGGCCCTGAGAGCGAGGGGCTGTAAAACACAAGGAACGTAGTGAAGCGTGTGAAAGATGTGCTGCAAAATCATCCATTTCGCCCTGATGCGATCCCTATGCAGATGGCAGCGAGAGGCTGGGCCCACTCAGCCATCAGTCACCGTGACAAATGGAACTCCTCACAAGCCCTGCACATTAAGGAGAGGTTTGCAGCGTGCTTCCCCCCGGCTCGCTTGCTTTTTAAATGCATAACATGACTGATTATGTCTAAAAACCAAATGCTTCAAAGGTCTCCTCACTTTCTGGACGATTCATGGCACAGCTTCCCTGTGTTTTGAAGAGGAGAGTGTGTTTATTTACTGCACTTCAAGTGAAAGATGGTATCTCACAGCCAGCTCTTCTGTCCTAAGGCACTGACTGAGGATTGCTTCTGCTCAGCTACTGCATTACCATATAAAAGGGGGGGGGGGGGGGAAATGACCTTAAAATTCGGACAGCTGTCTCTGGTGGGTTTTTCTTTGGTTCTCAGAAAGAAGCAACAGAGACAGACCTCCCTCAGGCCTGGGCAAAAAGAACCAGCTCCTCTGGCTGTCCTGCCACTACTGCCAAGAACCTTTGGCTCCATCACTGCCTGAGCATCTCTGCGTCAGCATGTCAAGGCTCATCACTGGCAGCTCCACACCCACTCACAAAGCACAAAGGGAGAATTTTTTATTTTCCTTCCCATTTCATGGACTCTGGACTTCCCCCATCCCTGGAATCTACACTGTATGTGGCTTTGGGATGCACTCACAGCAGCAGGCGGGAGATGCAGCGATGTCTCACGTGCTCTGTGCACTGGAGGATGTGCTGGTGCTCATACCCACCCACCCACAACCCATGGCAAGCACCCCTGGGCCCTTGCTGATGTTTCTCTCAGAGGGGTCACAGCGTGAGCAGGAGGCACACGGGTGGCTGTCAGCAGCAATGACTCTGATCTCCCTCCTCCCTTCCTCCAAATGTTGCAGGTGATCAAAACCAAGTAATGAACAAGCAGTCAGCATTTGTGCTTGAGATGTGTTTAAGAAGGTTAAAGCAAAACAGATCAAAACATCCTTTATTCTACAGCCATTTCCCCAAAGTAACACGTTAGCCCTAAGGTAAAAATCGATGTTCAAAGCCTGTACCAATTTTCAGAAAGATAAATGCTGTGTTTAATACTCTGCAGCAATGATTGTTCAAGAAGCCGTCCTTGGTGTACGAGACAGAACCAGCACTTCCCAATTAATGCCTCTGCATTAGCAATGCAGCCCCTCACTGGTGCACGGTTTGAGGAAAGAAACTTCAGAAGGAGATAAACCAGGCAGCTGCGAGGCCTCCGACAGCTCGCTCACACAGATGGGTTGTGAGGATGCTGGCACCTCACACCACAGCTGACACTCCAGCTTTGGAAACACACGTTTCCCAGGTCAGATGCAGGAGGAGCAGGCTTGGGCTCCCCCAGCTCACACCAGCTGGTCCCTGAAGATGGACCCAGCACTGCCCACCCTTCCCCAGCCCCTGCACCCCATTAAACAGCCCACGCTGGGACCAGCACACCACTGGCTCTGCCTGGGGGCATTGCTGAAGCCCTGTGTGTGCCAGTGCTGGTGACCTTCTCAAGCCTTAAAACCCAAGGGCAGCACGTAGCTTTGGCTTGTAAAGCAAAGAGCAGGTTTGTTAGGAGCAGCCTCTCAGTGTTTGTGTGAGGTGACCCCCAAGCCACGGAGCCTCACAGCAGAGCCGCTGCCGTCTGCTCCCATCCAGGTAACACAAACACTTCATTTGGGCGTAAACAGAAACGTGCAGACCATCCAAATACAAGCAAGGAAGCATTCTCTCAGCCTGCAAACACCCTGCCCCAGTTAGCCAAGCGTTTCTGAGTTAAAAGGACTTTTTTTCCCCCTCCTGATGGATGCCGGGTATGATAATTGTATTTGCTGTGATAAAAAAGTTAAATTGCATTAAATTAATATTGATTCAAATTAAACCATTTATCTCCTTTCACTTTGCAGCTCCAGAAACACAATTATTGCTTCAGCTATTACATACCACATAAATCTACAACAAACTGGAACTGCAGATTGTTTTCTGGCTTTTGTGTTCCCACCCCCCCCACCTCTCAGCTCCCTCTCGCTTGCAGGGCGAAGGCAGAGCCTGAGCCATCACCCTGAGGCTTGGCTGGGCTCAGCACAAGGTCCAGCCTCAGACATCTGCAGGTGGGATTGTGGTGGGCAAGGCAGGGAGAAAACACCCAGCAGAGCCAGCTCCCATGCCTGGACTTGAGCTTGTTCCCTCTTCCTTCCCACTGCCTTCTCACGGTGATAATTGGAAAGCAAGGAAGGAGCTATAAATACCTGCTTGAAATTAAAAGGAGCGTGTAGAGTCTTGGCAGAGAGGGAGAATATCCTGAGGGTCTTGGTTCCTCTCCCCTACACCTACTCCCAAGTGTTTACTTTGAAATTGTTCATTCTTCTCCTCCGAGAGTACAGGCAAAACAATATTTGACAGCCCAGGAAAAGCTCAGTTTCTATGGAGTTCTGTTTGCTTATGCCAGAGATGAAAATCAGGCTTGAGGGGAAGAAGACTCAAGGGGCTTGAAAGCCAGATGCTTCAAAATGAGCAAGTCTCTGGAGCAGGCCATGGGCAGAGGTGTCCCCCCTGCTGCCCTCTCCTCTTAAAGCAGAGGGTGACAACCAAACTGCTCCTGGATCCTGTGAACAGAGCAGAGCCCTGATGTCCACACACCACTTTCCCTCCCCAGCACCACACAGCATCACCAGGGCACTGCCTGGAGAAACTCCACACTCCTTTCTGACCCTGTCACCAGGACCAGATCAAAGCAGCAACCACCCAGTCAAAACCTTTTCTCCAGAGGCTGCTATTGAGCAGCACTGGGGCATTGACTGCTGAGAGAACAATGCTGGCCTGGGTAGGAAACCACACTATTCCTGAATCCGAGCTTGTACCAAAGTGATTCCCTCGGTGCAAAGCAGCTCATCAGGCCCAGGCTGACCATCCAGCACTGAAAAGGTTTATTTCTGTAAACTCCAGTGGCTTTGGAGGCAGTGCAGAGTGACTGAAATCACCTGCAGCAGGCAGATTCGGGTCTAAACTGCTGTGTGAAACTCAGCTCATCACTTCAGACAAGCAGCTGGGGGCTGAGCTCTGCCCCTGACTGCCTCAAACCCAGCCCCATGGGGCACATCACACAGGAATGGGAGGGTGACTGCCGACTTGGCCCTACAGCTCCGTGTGCTGAAGTCCCAGCCACCATCAAATATTCAGCACTAGGAGAACCACAAGTCCCCCAGGACGAAGGTTTCGATGGAAAGGCAAAGTTGGGCTTTGCTGTGACCCATGAATAATTGATGTGCAGCGCTGGTTGAATGGTGAGGCTGGTGGCTCAGCATCTTCAGGGGAAGCCACGGGCTTCTCCTCACTCTCAGCACCAGAGCACACCCCTGCTGCCACAGCTTAGACCCTCTGTGTGAGGTCTGCACACAGCCCCTGCTCCCCACTTTGCTTGGCTGCAGACAAAGCACTGCCTGCACCAGCACCTGCTTCCAACTCTTGCTCCTGCCCTTCCCTACATCTGCTGCCTCTGCCATGAAAATGAACAGCAAGACCTCAGGAAAACCTCAGTGAAAGCCTCGCTGAGCCCAGGAGTGCTGTTAGCCAAATTTTCCTTTTTCATTTGAACCCATCACAAGCAGCTCCCTGTGCATCCCTCCCCCCGGGCCTCTCTGCTACTCTTCAGCCGAGCTCTGCTCCTGTCTATTCTCCGATGCCTTGTTGTCCTGAAAAGGGAACACGAATCGCTGCCAGCTCAAATTAGTGTCTTTCCACACACAGCCAGAGAAAAAAAATGTTGAAAGAGGAGGCAGGATCTTCAAATCTTTGGATTTCAACTTGAGCTGAATACCATGCTACTGCCAAGCTGTTGAGAAGGTGTCTGGCAATTCCGTCACCTTCATCTCCTCTTAGATGGGGACTGGGCTCTTCACAGAACAGCCACGGAGAAAGGCTGCTAGCAGCAGAGACATAGCACAAGCAAGGCTCTGAAAGGAGAATAAACTTGAGATGCAAGGTAGAGAAGAAATAGTAGCTGCTGCAGCCCAGACAAAGGTCCTGAGCGTGGCTCTGTGGCAGAACCCGGTGCTGCCTTAGAATTGAAAACCCATCCTTGCCAGGAGGGCAGTTATGAAGCTGGAAACTGAACAAACAGCAACAAAACAGCCCCAGAAGCACCTGATCATCAATGAATTGCCACAACAGGGCTGTCCCAGCTCACTGGGAGTGCTGGCAAACCCGATCCCAGTTTCTTTGGAAGCACAAAAAGCTCCAGTGGGCTGAGCTGGATGAGGAAAACCTATCAGGGGCATTGATCGGGTTTATCTGTTGTGCATTTGATTGCCCAGGTTGGGCAGCTAATTAGCACACAGGATACTCATTTGCACTGGCACGAGGCTGCACACTGAGCCCACAGAAGCCAGAGACAAACACAGCTTAATCCAGATAGTTCTGACCAGTCCCTTTCGATTGCCTTCCTGCTCTGCCCTCAAACCCCAGGGAGGGGCAGGTGCCTTTTATTGACCAGATAGATGTGGCTGTAATCTCTCTGGAAGCACACATTAAAGGAATTTTAGAATCAGGATTATCTCTGTAAGTAGTCCTTAATGACTCCTTTGCAGCTGTTATAATGCTTATGTAAATATTGCCAGCAAATACTTAAGGCTCTATTAAAGAGAAACTCACTGTGCTGTCCATAAGGCACCGAATATCTCCACAAATCCAGCTGTGCAGGCTGGATCTGAAACACAGCCCCTACCTCCCTGTTCTGCTCTGTTTCAGAGGTCCTCACACGGTTGCAAATCAAACAACATCCTCAGGTGAGGGGGCAAAAGTGCCTGAAGCAGAGCTGGGTCCCTGTCTCCATCAACTTGGGAATCAAAACGTCCAAGTAGGAAGAGAAAAAAAAGTTAAACCAGAAAGACAAAAAGAAGTGATAGAATTAGATTTGAATAAATATTACAGGCTAGGAAGGAAACTTGTGTGTACATGAGCAACCACTGTCAGCTCTTTTGTTACAAAGCTGAGGGAGCATCAAAACAGTAACACATCCTCTAACAAGACCTCGAACCTGCCAGCGGCAGCTGTACACATGAGAAGAGTCTTTGGCATTTTTTTCCTGGACTCATGAAGAGAAAGTCAAATTAATTCAGATTAATCTTCACTTGAAAAGCCACCTCTCTGCAGGGTCCGAGCTGCAGACGGATGGAGAACAGGAGCGCTGTGAACTTCCAGAGTGCTCCCAGAGCATCTCCTACTGCCTGTGCATCGCAGTGCCAGGCAAACACTGTGCCCTGCTGCCAGCCACGGGCTGCCCAGTGCCCTGTGGCAGCCAGATGCCAGCCAGCTCCTGGGTCTGCTCCACAGCTCACACCCAGGGAGTTCCATCTGATGTGTGTCTAAGGGCACAGATATCTACACACAGTCCAGAGGAAGGAAGCTCACCATGCTGCCCTCCCCTCATGCTGCTGACATCTTTCCTTGTGCATGATTACTGCATCCAGTTCTGGGCTTCCCAGCTCAGGAGAGACCAGGAGAGAGGCCAGTGTAGGGCTACCAAGAGGTTGGAGCATCTGTGTGATGAGAAAAGGCTGCAGGAGCTGGGGTCAGATGCATTCCTGTGCCCCCTGGTTTAGGGGAACCTGCTTTAGCAGGGAGGTGGGCTGGATGAGGTCTGAAGGGACCTTCCCACTCCCACAACTCTGTGATTATCAAAGATTGTTGATGAGCAGTTTTGGCTCTCAGAAGTGACCTCCTGATGCTCTGCAGCAGCACGATGGTGCAATGCTGCACCCTGGCCTGTGGCACCTCTGCCCCACAGCCCCCTGCTGCCCTCCACTGCTCCTCTCCTCACATCACACAGAAGGTTAGAAGCTGCCTCCAAAGGGAAATTGGACACACAGATCAGCTCACACGTGGGCACATGCAGGTAATCAGCTCATCTTAAACAGCAAAGGGCTGTTATCTCAGCCCCTCATCCTAAACAGCCAACATCTCTTATCTGACCTCCTTCAATTTGCTTCTGTTTACAATTCAGTGTAAAATAAAACCTTTTATCTCTGTGAGGCAGCCCCTGTTAACAGTGATCCATTATGAACCAGGGGTGTGAGGGCTGGAGAAGAGCTCTGGACTCAAGGGGCTCTGTGGCTGATCCTGACCCCTGCCCACATGGCCATGGTGCTGAGTGACCACAGCCCCTGCTCGTGCCCTGCACAGCCACAGCACCTCAGTGCTGGGCCACAGAAATTCCACCTTCTCCAGCCACCCTCTGAAGGAGCCTGACAATAACCCAAACAAGCAGCAGAATGAGATGAGCCTCTCTCCATCAGGCAGCAATTCCCCCCAACCAGCCACCTCAACTGTGAGGTTTGATCTGCCCACACACATCTCCCCAACAGCAATGGGGTGTCCTCAGCCCAGAACCAAACTGGTCACACACATCCTGGTCCCTAAAAAGAAGGGGCAACCAAAGCAGAGTGCTTTGCAAAATTACCACCACTGAAAGTTTATACAAGCAAATAAAGCATCAGGATCCTGGGAAGGCTTAATGGAAAAGAATTAACTGTCCCAGATTAATGAAGTCCTGGAGCTCCAGGGCAACAACTGCTAATGGTGCTTCCATCTCAGCTGAAGAGGCGAAAAAGATTCAGTTTAACAGTCATTTCAAACACATTTGAGGATCTTTCCCTTAAATCATGAAGGCAGACAAGGACTGCACATATAATAACTTGTCAGATTACATAAACAAAACTGATTTCAAATACATTAACTAGAAACACTTTTATTCCATTTGCAAGGCTGCAAGCTTGAGAGGAGACTTGAGCATCTGTCTGAACCACCAGCCATTTCAGACCTTCAGCTGGGGTAACTGCTGCTGCAGATGAATGGCACCAGATCTGACAACCACACAGGCTTCAAAAACGCAACTGAGAATTGGATGGACACGAGTCTGTTTGGAGAGGGATTTCCTGCAGGTCTGCTCAGAGAGAACAGCTTCCCACACAAGCCAGGAGCAGGGGAGGAAGAGCTGTAAAGAACTAGAGGGGAGACTGGAGGGGAAACCACATCTACAGCAGCCTGGCCAGGCTGGAGGGGTTTTATTCCTTGCACACATCCCTCAGACTCCCCACAGTGCCAGGTTATTACTCCAAATGTGCTGTTACACTCCCTCACAATAGGTGTTATCTTAATGTTTCCCCCCTCCTTGAATCCCCCTTTCCCCCACTGAAGAGCTCAGCAGCACCAGCACAGGGGCCTCAGCACCTCTGACTCACTGAGATGAGCAAATGCCCATTTCTGAGACACTGACTAAGCCAAGGTGAGTATCAACACCCTCCCCAACCTCTGCTCTCAGACTTCAATAAAGGGATGCCAGGGAGGAAGGAAAAACCTCGTTAACGTGACATGAATTAGCATCTCAGGGTCTGTAGATAAGAGCCAAGTGATCTGCTCAACAAGACCTCCAAAGCCCTGTCTCCTGGCCTTGGACTCCTCTTAAATCACTGCTGCCAAGGCCACTGCCCTGGCCCCACCTCTGGGGTCCATTAATCACATTCAGTGTCCCCAGATGATGCTTCATTTACCATCCCCACACAGGGATGCCTGAGCCCTGCTCCCATCAGCGCTGGCCGAGGGGCCCCAAACCCACAGCAGGAGGGAACGTGGCTGCATCTGCCAGCAAAGCCATGGAGGGGAACAGGGGGAGCTGAGGCTGTGCTGCAGCCACGGCCCCTCCAGGAACACACAGCAGTTCCCTTCTCTAGGACAAACGGAGGGAGAGACCACTGCCATCTGGAGTGCCATGCCCTGCCCTTTTCAGGGGTTTATAAACTTCTCACCCAGCTGTAAAGTTTGTAATTAACTGAGGTAACTATAACTAACATTGCACAAACTCAAACCCAGAGCACTGCAGCCAAACACATCATGACGACTTTCTGCTGCGCTGGTTCCTTCCACTGCTGAGGTCCATTCCCACACCCAGGCCTGGGAAGAAGTGCCAGGAACGAGCTGTGCTCTGCCCTCCCCTCACTGCTGGCACCCAGGGAAAGGACCCTCACGGCTGTTTGGAAGAAGAACCCAAAGTACTGTCAGCCACAGCCCAGGAGCACCAGCTCTGCTGGCAGAGACCGAGCAGCAATTAAAATGAAGTGCACATTAAGCTTTTCTTTCCTCAGAATTAACCCTGGGAAATATTATCCTGTGTGAGGAGTGAGCAGCTGCTGGAGTTCAACAGTCTGGAAAGCCACAAAGAAAAGAGAGACAAGAAGAGGGAGAAGCTGCTGCTCCCAGCCTCCCCACGGGCTGGTCTGTGCCCTTGGTGCTGGGACACTGGGCACTCGCATCCCACTCTTCACCTAGAAACTTCTACAGCTCCTCAAACACTGCCAGAAAACACAATATTCCTCTTTAATGACTCACCTGCTTCCAACGCTGCATCAAGAACATCCAGTGAGTCTCATAGCAACTGCCAGATTAGCAACAGGCAAAATCCCCCTGGGCCAGCGTGTACCTGTTGGGATGAGCTGCCACCAGCCTCCCCTGAGGCAACAGCAGGGACTGAGCTCCAGGCAATGCAGCCTCCTCACCTCTGTTAAATAACCTCCCCACAGCCCAATCAAGCCTGGGAGGCCCTTGCCCCCTGGGATGACCCCCCCCAGCCCAGCTGGGCAAAAGGGCTGACTCAGCACCCAGCCCACACAGCTTGGGGGAACGAGGCTGCTGGGTCTCCCCAGCCCCGGCGCAATGGGCTGCACCACACGAGAGGCTTCCAGCAAAAGCTTCTCATTGCAAAAGGAACATGTCATTGCTACTGGTGGTCTCTTTGTGGGGGTTTTCTTGCTTCACAGGCTGCAACTGTCGCAAGTCCTAGCAGCCACAGCAAAGCCCTTCTTGTCAGCACGTGTGACCCACCGCTGCCCGTCCAGCCTCACCAACGCCGTTTATGCAAAGGGCTGCGGGAACTGTGTCCCTCAGGCCCCGCTGCTGCTGCTTTGCCTGAGCATCTCCAGCCCTTTCTCCATCCTGTCACCCTGCTGCCCGTAGCACCGGTGGGTACAGGCAGGAGTTGGCGACCCCGGGCAGTCGCGTCCGTCACGCTGATGCTCCGGAGGTTCTGCTCACGGGGCAGCTGGAGCCAGAGACAATCTCACACGGGAGCGTTTTACAGCTTCTCACAACAAATTACTGGAGAGTGCTTTACACCCTAGTGCTATTGTGCCATTATCTGTGCCTAATTTTCCATTCCAGTCCCTAACATTTCAATTTCCCCCTTCACTGATCTCCTGCTTTAATAGCTCTTCCAAACTTGGCTTAAGTCGAGAAGTGCCCATTTGGTACTGTTGCTGCCACATCCTGCCGGTGCCTCGTCTCTTTCTCCTCCTGCTTCACCCTTTTCTCATCTTTTTTTTTTTGTCCTTGAAACCACAGGCCCTGCTTCCCTGCTCCCCTGGGAATCTCGGTGCTGGCTCTGTGGCTGCTGGGACGCTGAGTTTCCCACTCAAGCCCCCTCGAAGGGAGCCTCAGCTGGACTCCGGGAAGGAATTTCACGGAGCTTTTGAACCTTCACTTTTCCTTTTCTTTCCTTTCTTTGCAGCCCTCAAACTGACACTGTGGCTCAAGCTGATGCTCTGCTTGTATAGCCCCAGCGTGACTTGAGGGCTGTTCTTGTCCAGAAAGACCGTTCCGAATTGATTCAGTGGGTTCACGCTGGGCCGGCTCCAGGGGAGCTGCATCCTTTGAGCCTCCTGTCCCAACACTTTTTGTTTTTGCTCAGTCAATGTGCTGAGAGCTTTCAGCTCCCTGATGCCAGAGAGGTCTCTTCCCAGCCCCCTGGGGAAAGGATGCTCCTCAGTGCCACTCAGCTGTCACCAGCCCTGTCCCTGCCAGCGCGCTGTGTCCCTGCTGGGCTCTGCTCTCCCAGCTCCCTGGCTCCCAGCCCCAAGCAGGGACACGGGCACAAGAGAGGGTTTTTGGGGTCTTGGCTGCTGCTTCCTTGCTAAACCACAGAGCTGCTCTTATTTAGAGTGTGGGAGGTGTAAACAGCTCAGTGCAGGTGGTCGCTGCTCAGCCCTGCCCTCTGCCCAAGGACAGGCAGCCTCAGTGGCTTTGGGAATCAATTATTTGAAGCCAGGCAGTGCTAAAACCTGCCATTCCTGAGGGAAAAGGGTTTATTTGCATTTTCAATATTAGCCCTGTCTCCTGTTTTTCAGCCACACACCCCACCTGACCTGCAAAGACACCGGTGGCACACAGGTAGTGCCTCTGAGCTGTGTGTGATGCTGCAGGAAAGCCCCAGTGTCCCCATTTCTCTGCTCGGGAGGGACACAGTTTGAGGGCTCCTGCTGCTAAAAGCCCAGGACAATAACAGAGCAAATACAGCAGCCCAAAGCATGAGCACAGGGATGGATGTCGCTGGCTGCAGGACGGTTCCCAGCTGAGTGGCTCTCTGGGCTGACACAAAGCACACGGGTGAAGGCTTTTCTTTACCAGGGACTGTGATCATGGCTAATTGCTTCCATGTACAGGTTTATGGGCTGTTACATGGATATTGCTCCTCTCATGGCTTCACAAAAGCATTTTATAAACGCTGCTGGCTGCGATCCACTGCTCTGTGCATGCACAGCTGCTGGGCTGGCTGTCAGCACGGAGTCTGCAGCAAGGAGAAGGAAAACACGAATGAGAAACAGAGAGGGAAAAACAAATGTCAAGCTGTGCTTTTTATAGACCAAGGGCAAAGTGCTGGCCAGCCTTTTAAGCAGAAGAAGGTGTGCTGGTAATTAGAGACCCACATCTGCAGGGGACAGCAGTGCGGAGTCCCTGCAGCACCGGGCATCAGGACCCCTGGCCAGCCCCAGCCTGTGATGCTGTGCTGTGGCACTGGGGCTACATCCCTTGCAGCACAGCCCAGGCAAGGAGCCAGTGGGGATGGAGAGAGGAGACTCAGAGGAAAGCACTGAGCTGTCACAGAGTGGGTCTCACTTTTCAGGCAGAAACGGGATGAGGGCTGGCTCCTGTTACCGTCACAAACGGAGCAGTCCTGGGTTAGCAGAGAACTCTGAATTACTCAACGGCAACCAGAGGCTGAATTAGCCTGTGGTTGTCTCTGGGAAACTAAATCCCCAAGGCCACACTTGGGCCATGCATGTTCGTGTTGTCCACTGGAAACAACCAACGCTGCTCTCCAGCCAGCGAAACCCGGCGCTGCACCCCTGAACACCCACGGGATGGAAGGGCAGGGCGAGTAACAGGCAGAGAAATCAGCTGTGCCCTAAGCTAAGCTGACTGAAATCAATTGCTGCAGGGAGGAAGCACGGTCAGGCACGTCCAAGCCCTTTGATGTGTCAATAAATCCCACACCTGAGAGGACGTGGGGGTGCTGGATGTGCTGGAGCAAAACCCGCTGCAGCCCTGAGCATCCCACTGTGGCTGTTGCCATCACGCCTCCCTTGCTGGTCCTCTGTGGCTGAGAGGCGAGGAGCTGGTTCCCAGGACTCCTGCCACCATCCAGCTCCAGCCTCCCATCCTCCGTGCCAGCCACATCACTTATTCATGCCTGAAAATCTGCAAGGGAAAGATAATAATAAACCTGAAGAATCTCCTTTCCCGTTTCGGCCTGACAAGGAACGAAGATAAATGTGAGTTTTCAGTTAACATCATGCTTGCAGGATGAACAGCAGCAGCGAGGGTTTCATTCTGGTAAGTTTATTAAAAGCACACAGACATGTCAGTCCTGGCAGAGACGAGCAGGTCCCTGAGTCTCGAGGCTCGGGTCGTATCAGCGTCAATACAGCTCAAGATTAGATCCAACACCAGCCTGGCATTTGAATCCTGTCACATCCTCACATGTTTCCTGAGCCTTCAGGAGAAGACAAGGTCCCCTCAGGGAGTGGGGTCCCCAGCACAAGCTGCTGGCAGCTGCCACACTCCCTATCCCAGTGCTGGAGACCCAGAGGCTGAGCCCACCATAGGCTGAGCCCACCGCAGACCGACCCCAGCGTGGCTGCACTGCTGCTTCCCGTGCAGGTCTCCTCCACTGCAGCCTCCTTAGGGCTCTTGCTTTCCAAGGCCCTCTTGCCACCATAATTCATCTCTCTGCTGAGAGGCTTTGCTGCTTCAAACTGCTTATTAGCACAAATTGCCTGGCAGGACCCAAACTCTCTCTCAGCGCTTGTGGTTCCTGGGGCAGGCACGTCCGTGGCCGAGCACCGGCTGCGAGTGCCACGGCCTCAGGCTGCTGCCGGGGGCTACTGTGAGCCTGGGGGGTGACTGAGAGAGGAAATAAACCCTCTGGTTTGTGATGGAACTTTCTGACGAATCAAATAATCCTCATCTGAATAAAAGGTTTTTGTGCAGCGCAAAGTCCTGAGACGTTTGGGCCGCGGCACTGACGGGGAGCTTGGACACACACCAGGGGCTGGTGCCCATCCAGGGAGGGATGAGCTGTCAGCCAAGCTCAGCTGCCAGTGTCCTTTCCATCCTGCCACAGAGCCACTCTGCCTCCAGCCAGGGGCACCCACTCACAGCCCCATCCTCTATCCCCACGGGGAACTAGCGGCACTTACGAGGGGTGTGATGTGTGGAGCTCTTGGCCGTCGGATCCATCAGCTCAGACGATGCACTTAAAACTTTTAATAAGAAACAGCACTCAACGGCTCACGTTTCCAGCGTTTATTGAACTGAAGTGCCTTCCACTGCTTCAGCGCTGAGCCCTGAAGCCTGTCCTGGATGATTTAAGAATGATCCATCTGGAAAATGATGCGGACAATTTGTTACATCCAGCCAGAGAGCCATAGAAACCACAGTAACAAGCTTAAATGATTTCAGCGTCGCTAAATCACCCAGCACCAGCCAATCTGCCTCAAATCCAGCGCCGAGGCGGGGTCACCACATCACATGCAGCTCCTCTTCCTCAGCCGATGCTCTTCCTGCAGCCCAGCCTGATGCTGGGGGCACTTGCACGTCTCGCAGGACACGGGGAGGCCAGTTCCCCATGGTGAGGGATCTCTTTTCACCTTCCCCTTTCTCATCTCCCTCCTCATTGCCCAAAAAAACATCCCCATTTGCAAACAGGAAAACACAACTGGCTCCGGAGCCCTTCCTCGGTGTGCTCCCCTGCTGCAGGCATTGCTGCCTGTTGACAGTCACCACCTCGCCCTGGAAAAACCAGGGCTTCGTCTTTCAAAACAGCATGTTGATTGGTGCTTAAAATATCCCCAGCAATTACTTTGCCCCGGTATAATTATAATAATTAAACTTGGATAACGCTTAGTCCTACTTTTTGAACAGAGCCGTGTGCTGCGGCACCAGAGTGCTCCTGTTTTGTTTCCAGCCTCCCAGGTTTTTTTTTTTTCAGCCTGAGGCAGCCCTGAGGGGACACAGAGACCACAGCTGAAAAGGGGACGGTGATGCAGCCAAGGCTCCTGGTTCTGTGCTGGGTGGATATGGGTGTTTGGGCTGGGTGGCTGCGATGCACAAAGCTGGGCTGAGCTGGGCAGCAGCAGCTCCTGCGGCAACGATCTCTCAGGGAGCACGAGAAGTCACCAAGCAGCAGAGCAGCACTGAGCTGCTGCCTGTTCCTGCACCCACCTGCCTCAGCCCTTCGCCTCCTCCCCTCTCCCACGCTGCAGGGCTCAGCACAATTCCTCTCCCCCGCGCTCCCACCAGTGACACTCGCAGCAACTCGAGCTGGCGAGTGCGTTTCCAGCTGTGATGAATAGCAAGGGAAAGGAATGAGATCCCAACACTGTATTTCATGCCCTGAAATCCCACTTGTATCTGGGAACGAACAGAGCTCCGTGGCTGATATATGCAGCTCTGGGGCCATTCGCGTCCTGTTAGCTTGTACACACTGTCACGGTGATTTAAGCCGGCAATTTGGCCCTAAAATGAAGAGCATCTTACTTTGTCCCTCCCTGTTTTCCTGTGGAAGAGAGCTTTTGGGGAGGATTTGGCCAGGCTGGGTCCTTGGTGTGGTGTGCCATTGGGCTGGAGGCTGTGGTGAGCTCTGCCAGCCCCGTCACCCCTCCTCACGGCTGACACAAACACTACACTGCAAAAGGCTTTTCTCCCCCTTTCTAGGTCAGATGGTGTTTTGAAGCACGGTGGTGTCCCAGCGCAGGGGAGGATGCCAGCAGGGCATGGAGGGCTCTGGGAGCTCCGAGGCGGTTCCATGACGCCTGATACCTTACTGTTTATTCACAGCACCATTAGTGACGTTTAATTAACTCCCTAACTGTCCCCTTACAGGGCTTCCCTCTTCCAAGCTCTTCATCCCAACAGGCACACACAGCTTCCCCCTGAGCCTCGGGGGATGCTGCACCAGTCTGAGGATCCAGCACCCTCCTGCCTCTGCCATGGGGGGTCCAGGGATGGGTGAACACCCAAGGATCCACCAGACCCCAAACGATGTGAGAGACCCCCAGGGATGCGCAAGACCCTTCTCCCAGGGTGAAGCATGAGCCGCTTCTCGACCACTCTCCTGAGAGATGCTCAACTAGGGAGCCAGGGAAGATTTCTCCAGGGCAGCCCCTGGGGCTCCTCTTTGCTGAAGGATCAGCCCCCGAGCCCCCAGACGACCCCATCCCCAGCGCAGGGGCCGCGTCTGCCGCGCAGACAAAGCCAGTCAGTCAGCACCCAGCCGCGCGGTTCTCATATCAGTTTTAATAGCAACATCAGAGTACTAAATATACACAGGGAAATCGGTATAAGGGTGGCATTTACAGTGCTTCCAAATACACAGCTTCCAAGAACAGAGACAAATTAAAAACCACTCGGGAAAGAAAACAGTTGTGGGGCAGCACACCCCCATCACCATCACCCCGGGGCTGGCACCACGGTGCTGAGGGGAGACGGCACGAGCCGGCGGCGCTGGGGGCTTGGGGGGGGGGGAAACAGAAAGGAGTTGATCACTCAGTGGTGTCAAACTGGGTACAAAGTAAAAGCTTTTCTTCACGTTAGGAAAAAAAAAAACAAACGGGGTTTGTTGGGGTTGGTGTGGTGGGGTTTGGTTTTTTTTTTTGGCAAAATAAAGTGTAAACTTCGCTGTACACGGTCCTGTCAAACAGAAAAATAAAGCCCCTCGGAACCTAAACCAGGAGAATCTGGGTGGGAAATCTGTGCCCTTCTGTGTTACATTTCGTTGTGTGGTGGTTGGTTTGGTTTTTTTTTTTTTTTTTTGTGCAACATAAGACTTTTTTCTTTTTCCCCTCTCAGAGTAAATTCTCGTCTCTCCACTCGTGACACTGTTAAAAAAAGAAAAAGTACCTAACAAACGCTGAGAATAATCCTTAAAAATGGGTGAGAAGCCGTTTACAGGAGATCTGGAGGGACCAAACCCGGGGAGCTGGGGAACGCTGAGGGGAGGGAGCTCCTGCTGGTTTTGAGAAGGTCGTGTACACGTGGGACACCTGGCTGGGTCCAAGTCCCAACCACGCTCATCCTGGCATGGGAGGGCTGACAGAGGGTACATACACCTTTGCTTCTAAGTTCCTTTTTTTTTTTTTTCACATTTTAGGGTTTTTTTTTTACAAAATATAGAATATGTGTAGAATATCTACTATGTCACTGCTGCTTTAGCCCAACGACCTTCCCTCGCACCCAACTGCCGGTGGAGAAGAGGCCACCTGAACCCCGCTGCCCTTCCCCACACGGCCCCTCTGCCGCCACGGCCACGGAAGACAGAGTGAAGGTAAACGATCAGATGAGCACAGACAGACGGGCAGCTGCCTGGGGGTGTCCCCAGGGCTGTGCCGCTGCCCTTGGGACACTCCAGGGCTTGTAGTGCCAAACCTCCCACCCTGCCTGCTGTACTAGTGCTGCTGTGATGCAACAGCTCAGCCCTGGAGCCCCAAACCAGCTCAGCCTGAGCCCATCGGCACTGGCCACGGTGAGCAGCCCTGGCAGCTGCCCTTGCCTCGAGTCTGCAGCTCCCTTGGGCACAGGGAAGGTCCCACACAGCCCTGGGGAGGTCTGGGCTTGTTGAAGGGCCCAAGGAAGAGCCGAACCCTGCACTGTGTCAGCAGCACAGCCTTGCTGGCTGCCTGCAGAGGCTGGTGGTAAGAAAGGCTCGTCCTGAGCCGGGACACAGCACAGGGACACGGCACTGCAGGGCTGGGGCATGGGGCAGCCTTTCAGCAGCTGTGATGTGTTGCTCAGTAACTACCAAGGGGCTAAGAAATCCGTAAAATGAACCGAAAAGCGACACGAAGCAGCTGGGTGGAAGTTCCCGGCAAAGCAAGGAGCGAAACCTTCCTTGTGTCGAGCTGCCAAGATCCACAACGAAACAAAACACAGTCGAAAGCTCAGTTTCCCCCAGGAAAGGGCACAGCGTTTCGCTCAGGGCTGCACCCACCGTGCTGCTCCCCGGGACCTGCTGCCTGGCCACCGAGCCCCAGCACAGCATCGTGGCCAGGGGACAGGTCTGGATACAGCAGGGATGCTCCCGAGGGCTGGTCACTGCCACGCTGCTCACGAGCCACCGCTCACCCACCGCAGTGCCCAGGGCTGTATTCCACGGTGGCACGTTTCTTGCCACCGGCACAACGCGACCAGGCTGGAAAACAGGCTCAGCTGCTGAATGGGAACAGAGAAACCCCCTCCTTCTCCAAACACAAGTCCCTTCTGTCTCCACACAGGAGCCAGGCCCTGCAGCTCGGGTGAGCAGCTCTGGTTGATTCAAAGTACCTGGTGGCACAAACGCTGGCAGAACCTCCCCCGTTACTGCTGAAGGGGCTGTGGGTTGGCTCAAGCCAACGGCACCCCAGCACAATCCTGCCAGCTGAGGATGGAGCGTGGTGTCTGGCAAAGGGCAACTTCCATCTACAGCCATCGCCTGTGGTCACCAAAAGACCACAGGACAAGGTGCTGTGCCCTACACGTGGCAAAGCTCAGGAGGGGCCACGTCAGCTTGCCTGACTCTTCCCTGGTGTAAAAAGATCAGCTCAACCAGCCTGTTCCATGAAAATGTGACTTTATGCTTTCACTTCTTTCTTTTTTTTTCTGTCTCTCATCGACAGCAGGGAATGGAACCAGCACAGTTCACTTCTCCTTGCTGTGAAAGCCACTGGGAGGGTAGGATCCTGCCTCATACATCAACCACATTCGCAGCTCTGCCCCTTCCCTTCCCTTCTTCCTTCCCCCTGTCTTTCCCTTCCTCCTGGCAGTTGTCCCTCGTTGGTGTGCTTGGCATGCATAGGGATGGGAGGATTTCTCTGATAAAGTGCAAGTGCTGTTGGTCCTTATAAATAAGGGAAGATTGTGCATCTACTTTTTGTTCCCTGGCTCACCACTCATCTCTGGGTGACCAGGACGTGTCCTTCTGCAGACCACGTGCAAGTCCTGCCGTCAGAAACCTGCTCCCGTTGCCTTGGGGGTCAAAGTGATTTGCCTTCATTCTCTCTCCCTCACACACACACTGAAACACATACGTGCCTCCTCCTCTCTGTGCCCAGCTCCGTGGGGGGATTTCCTGGGAACCAGCTGCTGGGCTCGGGGCAGGATGCCTCAGCATCACCGGCACTGGTGCTGTCAGCTCCCAGCTCCTCCTGACAACCCTCCTTCAGGCAGCGGGTTCTGTACATGCACAAGTACAGAACGATGCTTCAGACGCTGGGCGATGAGGGGGCTGTGGGTTGAGATTACACTGGAACACCCTCAAGAGCTACAAGCACAGACAAGTAACTTGGAAGATCAGTGGGTGAAGCACAACAGATGCAGCTCCCGAGCTGGAGCAGATTGATGCCCGCAAAGTCAAACAAAGAAGGAGACTTCAAAACCTGTGCCAGCAAGGGTAACGTGCCCTGGGCACTGCTGAGCCAAGCAAGGGATCGTTGCACCACTGCAGCCCAAAGCCTCACAGCCCCCACACCTCAACCCCACACGGGCAGAGCCCCAGGACCCCCAAGGGCAAACACTCCCCACGTTTCTCAGGGAAGGCTCAAGCTTTGGGAGGTCACCCTGCAAGGGATCCCACCCAATGCCCCCAAAAGCCAGACCAAGTGCTGCCCAGCAGACACTCCCCTGCCCAGTGCCCAGATCCCATCAGGGAAAACTCTGCTCTTGAAAAAGCAAACAACAAAAACCAGAGCAGATCTCTGCTCCACTGCAGAAGTCTGACGGGACCCAGCCCTGTCAAACTCCCCCCAACACCAAAACCCAGCCTGGGGACACACATCTCTGCTGCTGCCCGTGTCCATCTGGCTCAGTGCTCACCAGAAACCACCTACACAGAGGGAATGGGTTTGGTCATGGACTGACGCCTCTCCTCTCCTCTCCTCTCCTCTCCTCTCCTCTCCTCTCCTCTCCTCTCCTCTCCTCTCCTCTCCTCTCCTCTCCTCTCCGGCTGCTGGTCAGCAGCGACCCTGGTGCAGAATGCACCCGAGGTGATGCTCGAGGCTTGTCGCAGTCGCAGGGAACGTTGCCAAAGCCTTCAGAGGTGTTTGAGTTAGGTCTGCAGGTAATTGTCAGGTCAGGTGAGGAAGACAAGACTTCTCCCCAGCACAGCTTCAAAAAAACTCAGCAAAAATAATCCACACTCTGCAATTCCATCAGAAAAGGACATGAAACTAAGAGGCTGCACACGTGGCCACGGGCAACACCAGCAGTTTCTACCTTGGTAATGCTTGTGCATTGCAATAAAGAAAAGGAGCTGAACAATGAGGGGAGGAGTAGGAATGTCTACCTGGACAAGTCTAAACAAAAACGGTCAGTATTTACGAAGGGCAGTTTACAAAAAGAGCTGGAGGACTTTGGTCTGAACTCTGCTGTCATTGCTGCCCATGTACAGCGGGAGTGACCCGACCGAGCCCGGGGTTGCTGCCCCACGCCAAGCAGAGCCTCACACACATCACACGGGGCGGTCTGCAGGCCCAGGAGCCCTCTGCAAGCTTTGCCTGGGCAGGGTCTGCGAGGGCAAACCCAGGCACGGAGAAGGGCATGTGCTGAAGAGCAGAAGCAAACTGTGGTTGAGGCCCTGGGCAGGTTGGGAGACCTCGGCCCACTGCCGCGTCTCCCAGCTGTGCCGGTTTGGAGGGGCACAACGTGGCACAGAACAGCCTGACGGCAGCACCTGACTCGTGGAAAGACTTGGACAGGGGGGGCTTTGTGGGTGGGCCAGCGTGGTGGTCACAGCACCCACCAGAAACACCCCCCCTAGCAGCATCAGGATGGGCGATGGGACGTGTCTCCAAGAGCAAGATCCCAAAGCAGAGCCAGCGGAACGTCCTGACCTTGGCAGACCTGGGCTGAGTTCCCTTGTTAATGCTGCTGAACCATCCCCATGGCTCTGGGCAGCGGCTGCACCTCCTGCCATGGCAGACCCAGCCGAGACCAGGGGAGCAGGGCAAGAGGCTCCCGGAGCTCACTGACCTCGGGCTGGCTCAGGAGGCAATGGGCTCGTTCCTCTCATTTCCCACCACGCACTGAGCAAGATTTGGTGTCGTGGCCAACTTAGAAGCCATTTTCCAAACAAATACCCATATCCCATTCCTGAAACTTGTCTCTCGTGACAAGACCTTGAAAGTCCACAACTAAAGCTTGTCCCTGGCCAACTCTGAGGCATCACACCTAGTGCAGCAGGGAGCGCAGTGCTGCAAAGCACAGGGCAGACACAGTCCCACCAACAGCCACGTGCCCCACGGGCAGGAACAGCCTTTGGGAGTTTGGCATCCTTCTAACTCCAGCTGCAGCCCCCTCCCACTCTCCTCTCGCCGCAGATCACCTCCTCGAGCACCCCACCGGCCCTTTGGAGCAGGAGGAACCTGTGGCTGCTTTTTGGGAAGCCTCTTCCCCATGGGCAGCCACTCCAGCACCACAGCCTGGGCTGGCAGGTCACCACAGCCTGGGCTGCCAGGTCACCACAGCTTCAGCTGCCAGGTCGCCACAGCCTGAGCTGCCAGGTCACCACCGCCTGAGCTGCCAGGTCACCACAGCTTCAGCTGCCAGGTCACCACCGCCTGAGCTGTCAGGTCACCACAGCCGGAAAAGCATTTCCAACAACATCCAAAACTATAGAGATATATATGTATACATACATATATATGTTTATACATACACACACACACGTATCTATATGTATATATGTCTACCTATATACACATATAGGTCTGAAAGGCAAGCTGCCGAAGTAGAAAACCATCGTTTCACCGAGGTTGTGTTATGCATGTTAAAGAAAGGAGACTTTTAGCCCATGACATCGTCTTTAAAAATGAGTTATTTAAGAGCTTCAAAAATTGCTACAGTACAAAAAGTGTTTGTGTGTGTATATATATATATATATATAATTTCCTCTCTACACATCTTGTTTGTATGCGTATGGACCGGAATGAATGACCCCAGCAGAAGAGACACCACTCCCCCCCCCCCACTCGTCCTCCACCACGTTTTCCAGGCGTTACCGACTCGGCTTCGGCTCCTCGCGAAGTCTCTGCATCGGTACATGGCACATAATGGTATTATTGGCACAGGTTCAGAGTCACAGTCCCTCCAGGCCCCGCTGCTCCTCCCTTCTCGGTTCCTCGCCGGTTCCTCTCCCTCCTCCACAGGATCCTTCGCTCGCACCTTTCGTCTTCCTCTGACAATCGCAGTTACCTACAGGCGTGTTCATCTTTATAAAAATATATTTGGCCCATAGAACGCTGCTCTTTTGAGTCTCCTACTGGTAAACAGAAATGGTAGGTACAGGTCACCCATTTGTTTGAATGTTTTTTACAGGTTCGCCAATGGAATCCTGTTAAAGGACGAGAAAAGATTAAATCATGACAGGGAAAACGCATCGCTCCCCAGGCCTCCCCTTCCTCCAGCTGTGGCCAAGCAGGGCTATGGAGAGCAGACATCCCCTCCCCAGTACCAAGCTGCCTTTGGGATAGGACCACTGCTTAGAAGCTGCCCCCCAGCTCATTTCCAAGCCTTGTGAGTGGGGGTGGGGGATGCATTTGGCGAGCAGCGGGAGTGACTGAGAGGCTTCAGTGGATCTCACTGCACAATTCCATCTCCTCACGATTTCTGAGCATCCTTGCATTCTGGAGCTTCTCACACTCAGGCTGAGAGCAGCGAGCGCTTGGGCAGATGAGACGATGATGATGATGAGCACTAACAAGATTTTTCTCAAGTCAAATGCCCTACAGAAATCAAGAGGGTATCGGTGAAGCATCCAAACGAGGGATCCTATGGGAGTTCCTCTTGAGCTCCTTATTTGCCACCTTCTGCAAGATCTCTAAACCTCTGTGTGAAGACAATTCCTCCCCTCACGTGACATGGTCGTGACTTCACGTGGAGCCACACAGGCTCCAGCCCACCCGAGGCTGCTCGGGGGCTGCCCAGAGCCTGCCCATGACACACTTCATCCCCACCCCCAGCCAAGCTGTGACCTCTGACTAGCTAGGCATCAGCATTTTGAAACACAAGATGCTTTCTGCTCAAGGCTTCCTCCTTCAGCCTCCTTTTTGAGCCAGATGCCCAATATTAGACCATCTCCAAGAACAACGCTGAAGTCTTAATTAGCGAGACAGATTTTACAGAGCCCTTAATCTCCCGCACCGGGGCTGTGTTGGGACTGCTGCTATTCCTCTGAAGACGAGCCTGGATTTCTTAGGATGACTCATTATCTGTTAATGTTAATACAGACCATTTGCTGTTGTTAGGCAGAACGGGGCCATCACAGCAGCTGCTGGCTGCGTTCACGGCACGGCATTACCATACAACACCCTACACTCCAACTGAGTGGGGTCAGACCAAGGTGACCGTGCCAGGACGAGCTGGTGGGGGGTGGGGGGGGTCTCCACTCACCACTCCCCAGCAGCGGTGCCCACCACTGGCACAGCTCTGGATGCAGGCTGTTTAATGTATGCACCACACAGGCTGTACAATTGACATTGTATTCCAAATAGCCTCTTTTGTGCAAAGTAGGTCAGTGCTTGATCAACCTTACAGATTTTTGTATAATCTCATTCCATGGGGTTTTGCAGTCAAAGAGAGCGGGATTAAGGGCAAGAATAACGCAAAATCTCAAACTTAATTTCAGAAAGCCCCAAAGCCAGTATGAAATCAAACCGAAGCAGCCCCAGGCTTGCCTTGGTATCCAGCCAAAGCTACTTGAGCCTCTGGCAGATTTCACCCTTTGGTCTGCACCACGGAGGCTGTTCCTGCCCCTTTCCCTGCACTGTGTCTCCTCTGTCACCTGCCAGCAGCAGGGCACAGATAGTTTTGTCTCTCGTAGCCCCGTGCAGGTGATTCCTCGCTGAGCTGCCTGGCACAAACGCTCCCACTGACAGCTTTGCTCTGCACCTACCCCCGCTGGCTGTGCACGGGCTGCCTTGTCAGAACTGCCTGGACTGGGAGGAAAAGCTGCAGGCTCCTGGTGCCATATCCATCTCCCAGCCTGTGCTCTGGCAGAGGCACCCGCGGGAAGCTCCGGCAGCTGCTCACCGCGGGCAGCAGCGTGGCTCTGGGAGGGCAGCGCTGGCAGCACCATCTCCCTTGCCATTGCTCCTGTTGGCATGGGATGAATCTGACCCCAGGAAAGAGCAGCAACATCTGCTCACTGTGTAACTGCAAGAGCTTCACCGGCTTTCCTGACGCTGCCTCAGCGCTGCTCTCTGCGCTGGGGACTGCTCTGCGGCGCCGGCCCTCACATCTGCTCCCTGCTCGGCCCAGCCCTCCCATGCCACCAGCATCCTCAAATGCCACGCTGCCATTTAGGCAGCACGACGCTTGGGACTGGCACGGTGCTGATGGGAGTGCAGTATGTGAGGCAGGCATTAAGCTCCAGCCAGCCTCCCCGTGCTCATCCAGTCGAAATGCCAACGCTGTCTCTCCGCCCTGGCATCCCTGTACCCTGCCCACGCCGTCCGCCTTGTGCCTCCAGCTCTGACCTTACATGCTTGGTAGTACTAATTTGCTTATTAGTCAGCTAAGAGCTTTGAAGTGCCATCAATTAAAACTTGTGGAGTGCTTTGAGCCTTTCCAAGCAGTGAGGTTTCCAGCGCAGAGGCCAGTGCAGCCTCTGACCTCTCCCGTGGCTGTGCGACTGCTGAACAGGGAGAGCCCTCGACCTCTCCCTTCACCCTGGCTGGGGGTGCCATCCTCGTGCCCCTCTCTATCCTCTGCACACACCAAGAGAAAGGGGCTTGAAGGAGAAAGCTGTGTAACCCCTCAAGTGGGGAAGCTTGGCATGCTCTAGAGCATCCTTCTTCCTCTGCATCAGTCGACATCAGCTGTCACCCTCAGGCTACACTGCTGCTATCCTAAAAGCCAGGCAGGAAAACAGCCATCCCTCCAGACAAAGTGCAGCCCAAAGCAGCTGCATCTCCTTCTCCACTAGGAACGAGAGCTGGAAAGGCATCCTCAGTCCCAGCGCTCCTCCTGCACTTAGCAGCATCTGTCTGGTGACAGCATGAGGCGGCCACCACCACCATCACGACAGGGGACAATCTACCAGGGAGATATCTCAGTACCATCAGCCATGCCATCTGCTCTCGGAAGGTTTTTGCCTTGCATAATGACATGTGAGACCTGCAGCGTTCATTGTGTCTGCAGGACGTCCCAGCTGGAGCACACACACATGTTCAGGCAACAGCGCTGCTGCGACGCATCCTTCGGCTGCAGCCTTCTGGGAAGCCCTTAAAAAGTATTCACTGACCCTTCCTGAACCTCTAAAGCATTTGAGCTTGACCTCATTTTTGGACAAGGGCAATTTCTCCTGTTACCTGTGCTGTGGTGACACTCTCTTGCATCACTTCCCCACATACAGCAGGAACCTGCAGCGGTCACCTTGGTTTTAATTGATGTCCCACTTAAGCACGAGTATTCCACCAACACCCTGGTGCCAGGACACACAGCCACACGTGCAGGGAACAGGGTTTGGCTTAATCTCGTTTTGTTAACATTCACGAAACCAAACATCAGCTTTCAGAGCTGTACAAACAACAGAAACACTACCACACAGCTAATGCTCCAGGTATGACTCAGATCCTTCCAGAGCGCATCAATACGTGTTTCGTGGACCCCATGAAAACGGGTCAATGAGAATTGCAAGGATTTAATAAAGCATAATGGAGCAGATTTAGACTACTTAAAGAAACCTGTGGAGATGCCCAAGGTGTGGTCTCTGGAACAGAATTTCACAGGACCTTGGAGCAGGAGCTGTGGGAGTTGCACTGGGTTCCCAGGGCTCATTCCACTTCTCTCTCCTTCAGGCACGAGAGCTGCTGATGGCAGCCAAGCATGACTGCCTTGCCTTTGGTGGTGGTGGGGTTTCTAAAAAAGAAGCTTTTTAAGCCAAGGGACAGAACTCACAATCTACACAGCTCATGGTGGAAAAGATACCGTGGATGACTGCTGGCTGATTTCTGAAGGCGGCGCCTGCAAGTGCTGCTGAGAAGACCCTCAGAACCTCCCTGTCTGTCCTCCCACTGCCCCTGCTCACTAACACCAGCTCACCCCCCAGGGACCTGCACACTTTGTCCCCCTGAGACAGTGGCCACAATAACACATAACATATAAACATGTGAACGTGAACAGATGGGGAGTGAAAGCGTTTTCAGTCTGCCTGGTCCAGCCCCTCCGAGCAGGAGAGGCTCTCGAAGGGCAGAGCCGGCTGAGGTCATGCCAGTAAGACCCTGTGGGCAAAGATGGTTGTGGGCAGAGAACTGAACCCTTGCTTTTGGCTTTTTCCTCCCTCCTTGCCATGGTACAGGCAGGCACACAGCTCACCTGGGCTGCCCAGACGCAGCCAGCCCCCAGCACAGCCGAGACCATTAACTTTTTATTCCCTTCCATTCTAATCTAATTATATTCCTGTGTTCAATAGCTGAACATAATGTTAAACAGGCTATTCCGAGCAAGCTGCAGCCAGGGAAGGCTGGAAATTTCATTTACACTGAATATATGATTCATTACAGCAGGGACTTGGGACAGACCAATTAATTCACCTGAGCGCGCTGCTCGAACGGGCACCGCTGCCCCACCGTGAGCTGGCAGCCCTGATCCCTAATTGCTTTTCCTGCCACTGCTGTCAGTGGGGCCACTTTCAAGAGCACCACAAGGAGCTGAAAACAGCTCAAGCCCACTCAAACGAAAAAAAAGAAATCCCCAAACAACATATTGTTGAAACCAGCACAACACTGTTGTATGCCTTTGGCACACAGGCTCAGCTTCCCACAGACCCAGGAGGAGGAGGAGGAGGACCCTGGCACCCTCACAACAGGAGCATGGAAGTGTTATGGGCAGCAAACATCATCACATGAGCTTTTTGGGTACCAATGGAGCATGCAGCTTGGACGTGTGAGTCGAATGGGACGGGCTGCCCGTCGTGCAACGGGAGGTCAATTACAGATCAGGCCACTCCACAGCACGGAAATCACCGTCGATTGTTGAGGTTTTACCAGTGGGCTGCCACCACGAGATCAGGCTGAAGTTCAAGGCTGCCCCAGCCACCCTTTGCTCTCAAGTCCCATCCATCCCAGGCCCTGCCTTTTAGCTCAGGCCTGTCTGTAATTCACCTCCTTGGAAAAGCCATTTTGGTACCCAACGTTGCAGTCACGGCGGGAGGTTTGTCTGACCATCCCAGACAAAAGCAGCACGAGCAGGAGGATGGCACCAGGCTGGACAGTGAGCAGAATGAGCTGGAGGATGGCACCAGGCTGGACAGTGAGTGGAAGCACGAGCAGGATGATGGCACCAGGCTGGGCAGCGAGGGATGGGCAGGGAACGGGCACGGTACGTACCAGGAAACAGCCCGATGGCGTCTGCCCTGCCCCCAGAAGTCAAACAGGCCTCGGCCAGTCAGCAGGAGATTTCAAACCATTTCTCAGACACAAAGGCCACAGGAATAAGATGTCGGTCAGAAGAAGAGGGTCTGCAGCGAGCAGAAAAAGGCGCTTTGCACGTGCCGGCATGGAACACACAAAGGAGCAAGCCGAGGCAGCCTGGGCTCCTTCACAGGGAAAGCCACTAAATCTCTGAAGTGATGCTTGGGGGTGGGAGAGCATCACCGTGGCTCAGAGAGCTGAAGTGGGGGGGGTGGGGGAAGGCAGCTCTGACACGTGCTCCCAGGGCATCTTCCCCTGGCAGGGATGCCACCCGGCGCTCCCCATCCCGCCGCGGCACCGTGGCGCCCGCCTCACCTGTTTCCATTGAAGGTTGTTTTATAATCCCCGGGCGAGCGCAACGTGTCCTCCGCGTAGACAGAGACGGGGCTCCGCACGCACTCGTGGGAGCACTGCAGCGTCTCGTTGTAGGCGGTGAAGATGTCGAGGGCACTGGGCACGCGGGCGGGGGCAAAGTCCGTCAGGTTCTGGCAGCTCTCCTCTTGCTGGTCCAGCTTGCGCTGGTGGCTGTTGCGCCGCGGGCGCCCGCTCTGCGCGCAGCTGCGGGGACACCAGAAGGGACAACGGCGTGGGAAGGTGTCTTACCAGCTGCTAATCACACCCCCCCTGCAGCGTCACACCCCCCTGCAGCATCACACCCCCCCTGCAGCGTCACAACCCCCCTGCAGCATCACACCAGCACTCAGGCACTTTGGGGAGATCAGCCCCCATCCCAAGCCATTGGTAGGGGAGGGGTTTTCCTGCCTTTTAAGCATCAGGTTTGAATTGTAGATCTGAGCTCTTCAGAGGAATTACCTACACAAGCCACACATTCACACCTGCAGGAAATGAAAGCCTTTATCTAAGATGTAGGTGAGAGCAATGAAGTGGAACCCTTTCCATTTGAGAGGCACCAAAAGGTTTTAACTTATTGGGATAAATGAGCTCAGAAACTGGTCTGATGTGGCAGCCACGCTCTGCCTTGGCTGAGGGAATGGCTGGTGGGGCAGCCCTGTTCCCCCCCGAGGCTCTGGAGGCTCCCATGGGATCTCCTGACCCTGCCATACACATTTGGTACATGTGAAACAAGGATAACACCAGCTAGCAGGAACCCACCCTCCATCAGGCTGCCCCTATTTAAGGGTGTAGATGTTGGTTTAATGAAGATGTCACACTATTGCTGAACAGGACTGACAGTGCCTATCGTAACGTTGGTGTTTTGGAAGATGGCAGCTCTCAGGGCAGCACAAGTTGTGGCTGCTGAGGGACTGGATGCTGTGGGGACACCCTGGGAGCAGCAGCATCTGCTGGCAGCGGGGCACAGCCTGCTCTGCACTGATGGGACTGAAAGAGACAGCCCCCAAAGCACCCATCCATCAGCTGCCCCATGGCACGGCTGCAGGAGGAGTAACGTTAGGGGCTGGGAGCGTGTGTGACCCTGCACGTGGCCAGCACGTGGCTGGCCCTCACCTGCACAAGCAGCCCTGGAGAAAGCCTAAGGATGTGTGAAAAGCCAAAGCAGACTTTGGCCAATGTCAGAGCTGAGCAAACTCACTGGTGTGCTGCTGGGACACCTCTGAGTGCTGACTGTGCTCGCCTGGAGGTATCCTCCAGTGACTTCCCAATTCCACTTACTGTAAACAATTTCTGTTCTACACTGATGGCTGTATTTATTTGTTTTCCCCTTTTTGCCTTCAGCATTAAGCTACTCGAGCTGCTCTGCCAAGCTGAGGCCGGCCGGATCAATGGCAGGTTCTGCTTATGACCACTATTAGAGACAAATCCCAGGAGTGTTTCACAAAGTGTTTTCCACGCTCTCTCACTGAAATACTGCTCCAACCAGCGAAGTTTAGTAAGGTAAATCCTGTCTGAGATACAAAATTGAGCAGTCAGCTGCACTGCTGATGCCTTCCCGCAGGCCTGCTCCCAGCAAAGCAAACTTGTCTGCAGGGCAAGTAACACGGTGCTTTTGGCCAGCTGCAACACCCCTCACAGCTCTGCCCAGACTACCGTGTCTCCATAGCCCTGCAAAGGGGTTTTCCTCTATCCCTGAGGAGCGAGCAGGCTGCTTCATCAAGCCTGTCTTCCTCCTGGGTGCGGGAATTGGTTTGCTGCAGCACCTGGGGAGAGCTCAGGTGGGCAGAAAGGGCAGGAGGTGGATGGCCTGAGCAGAGACCTCCCAGTGCTGAGCCTGGCAGCTACCGTGCGGCACGGCAGCTCTCCCACCAGCCCGGAGCTGGAGTCTTATCACCACAGTGGCAATGCTGACCTCAAAGTAGGCCAGTTTCCTTGGGAAAATAGGTAAAGTCACAAGTGCCTGAAGCACAAAGCTAACCCATTTTGCCATCCGCCCAGCCATGCTGAGAGAGCAAACGGGAGCAGATGGAGCCGGAGGAGCACACGAGCAGCTGGGGGAAGGGGCAGCTCCACACCGGCGGCACTCAAGGGGCAGAAGGTGCCCGTCGGTCCCTTGGGGCATAGGGAAGGTCAGGAGATGCAGCCACTGCTTCCTGAGCTGGGCTGGTGATTCCAGGAGCAGCAGCAAAGCCTCTTAAGCGAGGTGGCAGGGGAGATGCCACCCAGCGAGGACAGGTCCTGGCACACACGTGGGGACACCCGCTGCGGCCCAGCACACGACTCTGACCCCAGCATGTGGCACCACGTTGCAGCAGCCACAGGCACACGTGTCCCACCTGGGACTTGGCCACCCAAGCCCAGCCACGTGCCGGTCCCCAAAGCCACCCACCACACGGTGACAGCAGGGGAGCCCCATGGGTCACCCCACGGCCTTCAGCCTCCTCTGCAGGCTTCAGTGTTAAAAAAAAACCCCCTTTTCTCCCACACTGATTTCTGAAGCCGTGCTGGTGGATGCTTCCAGCTCGCAGCTGGAGAGGCACCTCCATCCCCTCCCTGTCCCCATCCTCGTGCCCCCCCAAAAGCCACACACACCCAGGAGGGACCTTACCAATTTTTTAAGACAAGAGTTGTTATCAGAGCAGCTATGACCATGATGAGGGACACGGTAATAGTGATGATCTGATGAACTGCCAGACCTGCAGAGAAAAGAAACAAGAGAGAGTGGGATGAGGAGCCCCAAAGGGGACCCCAGGCAGTGCCCCTGCCACGCACAGCCCTCCCCGCAGCTCCTCCCGAGCCCTTCCCCTGCGCAGGACCACGCACAGCCCCCGGCAGCAGGAGCAGAAGCAGCAGCAGCACAATCCTCTCTCCTGCCTTACATAAAATAATCTTGAAGCCAGGCTTCTCATTTCCTATCCTCTCAAGTATGTTCCTTGTCAGCCTGAATTAGGCACGAAGAAAGGAAGAGATGTGAAGACGTATCCCCTCCGGGACGGAAAGGGAAACTTGAGCACAGCCTTGCAGTGGGTGCAGGATTAACCAGAGATAATAATTACTGCACTAACTGCTGCTCACTTAGAAGGTCGGATGGGCTCATTTTCCCCTTATTCACCTTACACGGGGTATAATTTTGGCTCGTGTATCGTTCCTAATGAGCAGTTTGGAAACAAAAGCATCTCAATGTACAGTGTGTTTGTGATTTTTTGCTGCTTTACAGTTGCAATTTCGTAATGAAATGATTTTCCTGGCTGCAGCCCAAGGATGTGCTATTTTTCACAAACAGATGTTGCAGCTCCTGATGGATGAGACTTTTAATAAATAAGTGTTAGCATGACAGGAAAACAAGCAGTTATATATAAATATAACTATACTAGCTATATATATACATATGTGTATGTGTGTGCAATACATGTGTAGTGCTCTCAGCTCACGCAGGTGCATGTGGCAAGGAAATCCTTCCATGTGCCCACGGGAATGCTGCCCAGGGCTTCTCCCACGCTCCCAAGCAGCACACTTAGAGATTTAGGGCTCCCCTGCTTTCAGCACAGTGCACCCTGCTCTCATGGTAGGCTTTGAGCAAGACTCTGAGCAGCAGCCCAAGCAGCAGCAGCAGCAGCAGGCTGGATAATTAGGCCAGGCGAGATTTATCAGTGGTATTTTAAGCCACGGCTCACACTTGCTGCTCTGCTGCCTCCTCTCAAAGGACAAAAGTTTTGACTCCCTTGAAGTTTTGTTCTCTTGTCTCCCCCTGCCCCATCCCCATGCCCCGGGGGTTTCGCATTCCCTGCCCATGCTGCTGACAACACTCATCAAGGGAGAAAAGCTGCTTGAGCTCAGCCTGACTCCAAGGGCAAAGTTGCCACCTCCCAGGACACACCAGCAGCATTCCATGCCCCTGCAGCCCACGCAACTCCAAAGAAGCCCTAATCCCCCCGAAAAACGATGGAAAATGCTTCTGGCCTGGGGAAGAGCAGGGGCAAAGCTCTGCAAGGCTGCAGAGAGCCTTGGGGACATCTGAGGAGAAATGGAAACCACTCAGCACAGGCACTGGATGAGATATATTCACCTTTCGAAGGCTGCTTCCACCACTCAGCACAGTGGCCTCCCAGCTTGCAGGTGCACAAGTAGGCATCACAGACCGAGGGGCTACCCTGGCTTTCACCAGCCATGCCCACAAGCACACACACCTCAGCACTGCACCTCCCCACCTCAGCAGCCTTGCTCAACATTTACCACCCACTTGCCCGGGCCTCTTTGCCCCTACTTGTGCTGTGTGGGGGGGAGTGTGTGGGTAGACCTGGCCACCCTGCCCTTGTTTTTGCAGGGGTAGACTTGGCTGCCTTGCCCCTGTCTTGGAGGGGTTGGCACTCCTGTGCTGCCCAGGCTGCAGGGCCCAGGCTTTGCAGCACGCTGCCTTGGGAGGAAGGCACAGATCCCACTCAGGATGCAGAAACCCGCAACATCCCAGACTCTCAGTGGTGAGCCCATCCAGCAGCGACACCCCCTTCAGACTTTGCTGCCAGGATGCGTCCCGGGCGTAAATCAAACAGCCAGAAATGAGAGCCCTGACAGTTCAACAGAATAAAATCCAAGGTGACCTTCGGTGAGTCTGATTCACCAAAAGACACCCGGTGCCAAGCACTGGGGTAGTGTTGGCTCACAGGGAAGGCTGCACACCCAGTGCCACCAGCAGCCAGCCACCAACACCAGGCTGCCAGGCAGGGAGGGATGGGCTGCTACTCACCCTGGAGACCTGGTGGTCTGAGCTGAAGCCCTCACTTCTAAAATCAAAGCAGCAGGGTATCTGGAAGGAAGAAACACCCAGCATCTTCTAGCATTTACTGCCCCTTGCCAACAGATACACTACGGGGGAGATCTGGGAGGAGAGCTGCAGAAAGGAGCAGTGGCAGATGTCAGTTGCACCATGGGGGCATCACTGACCAGGGAGTCTCCAAGGACCTAGCAAATGGCTTTGCAGAGCCATTCAAACCAACACCTGCAGGGCTGCTAAGGTGGGCAGCATCACTCAAGGGACCCCCAAGCCCGGAGCTGGGCTGGCAGTCACCTTCCCAAGGGCTGGGCAGACCGGCTGCCCTCCACCAGCATCTGGAAGCCACAGCCAAGTCACTTGCTCCTCGGCTGCTCTGCCTCCAGCTTCATTTCCTGAGGGAATTCACAAGGGAAAAACACCACTGGGCTCCTCACCTCCCACCAGCACCCCACCAGCTGAAGCACACACACCCCATGCCGTTGTGTCCCTGGAGGAGAGCCTCGACGGGAGCCGTGTCCCGACAGAGCCGCGGCGGCAGCTCCCGGCTCACGCGCCGGGTTCAGCGGTGACGCCCACCCCAGGCAACCGCCCGGCTGCATCCTTGGAGCAGCTCCCAGTGGGACACCGCCGGAAAAGATAAAAGGAAAGGCTCTAAAAATAAAAAAGCACAACCAGCCCAGTGCCCGATGCCTCTGAAAAAGGGAGCGGCGTCGGGAATGAGACCTTCCGCAAAGACGGGAGCCGAGGCAGAGGCAGCAGGGCCACGGGAGAACCTAACGATGCAATTAATCCTTGTACTTACATAATGGGAGACACACAGGCAGAACAGATTGCAGGTGGCTGAGCGCTGGGAAGGATGGCAGCTCTTCAGGGCAGGACACATGGATTTTAAGAAAGGCTGGATAATTTTAGACTCCATCACATACATAACTTGCCATATGTACTGGCACAGCACAAAGTTCCTTGTATCGGGTATTAATTCTGCACTGAGGCCCGTGGGGATTTCAAAGCGATGGGAGATGTTTCTGCCAACAGCATTAACCACGGCTGGGGTGGAAAGGAGGGGACCTGAGGGGTGACTGGGATGATTTTCTGGAAAGCCCTGTGGCAGTTCCCGCTGCGATACGGAGTCACAGGTCTTCATTCTGACTTTGCAAACATCAGATCCTTCTTTCCAGGCCTTCAAAGAAATTTACAGACCTTGTACAGAGCAAAATCGAACTGAAATTTCCCATCTGCAAGAAGAGGAGTTAATGGATGGGGCATCCTGAGAGAGGGGAGCACCCATCAGGGACAGGCACCAGCCGGAGGGGTTGGGGCGAGATGAAAGAGAGACGGCTGCGAAGAGCAAAGCATTATTTCAACCACAGCCCTAGGAGCCCAATCTTTCTGGAGGAGAGGGACTCGAAGGATAAAATCAATAGCTCATAAAGCAAAATTACCCTCCTCCTCCAGCACAGGAGCCTGCTGGCAATGTGTAACTCACAGTGACATCCTGCACCCCCAAAACACCGGCCAGGCTGCAGGGAGGCACCTGGAGGCTGCAGGAATTACAGCCGCTTGGCTTTGCTTGCCCATCTCCATGGCAAACGCTTCAGACGGCAAAACCCCGATCCCAGCGAGTTACAGAGCCCAGCAGCCACCTCATTACACATTAACAACCAAACAAGAAGGGAGCTGCGGGGAGGCAGCGGCGTGGGCTCGGGCAGGGTCACCCCACGAGCTGCTGACGACCACGGCACCTGCAAACGCCTCGTCCCGGCGAGGGGACGGCGAGAGCTTCCCTCTTACACGGCTTTTACCAGGCAATTTGACGCAGTGACCATTTAACTCGAGGGTAATTACAGGAGAAGTATTTAATGGAATTGGAAGTGTGTCCAAACCCCTGTGCTTCTGCTAGTGCAGCAGAATTTAATGTGTCGCCTGCCAGGAGGGAAAGCTCTTCAAAGGCGCTCTTTGAACCCTTGGAAATGCTGAAATAGTGCTGGGTTTTTCCACTCTCACACCGTCCGAGCGCACTCTGCTCTCGCTGGGGACTTCTCGTCCCCTCCAGCCGTTAGGAGGCTCAGCCCCAGCATCCCTGCAGGCAGCAGCCAGGCACCAACCCACAAAATGCACCTTCAAAATTCCCCAAGTCCGGGGAAGCTCCGAGTCTTCTCAGAGCAGGCAGATGCCAGGGCTTCTTTTTTTATTTTCCTCACGTGTTATTTTTAAAGACCATCCATTTGCCACCGAGACGAAAGTGCTGAGTTTTGGCCTCTCTGGCCACCTTTGGAAGCATCACCCGGACAGCTCTGCACCAGCAGAATTAATGCCATGAGAAAAATCCATTTGAGACTAATGTCTTGCTACTGCAAAAGTGTGCAACGGCAGCGAACAGGAGATATAAGCTCTTAATTAAAAACAAAGAGAACCTCTGTCCCCCAAGGCCTTCCTTTCACCAGCTCTGCTTAGGAAAGCCGCATTTTTCATTTTCCCAATAAAAACAGCTACGAGCCACAGCTCTTTGAAGACCCTCGTCAAGGCCTCCGAGTTGCATACGATTAAAGAAGAGAGAACCAGCTCGGTTTCATTCCACGGGGCGTGATCTTGTGGTACTGTCAGTGATGGGAGGACAACAGATGCCCCGGGTAGCTGCTGCCCTGGCCAGGAGAGATGCCGTGAGGCACCTTCCCACAGGCGTGACACACTGATTGCTTCCTTGCTCCTTTTCCCCCCCTGCTCTGCCTCAGCCTTCCCACAACTCCCAGTCGGAGCTGACACGAGAAAGAGGAGGAATCTACATGAGGCAGGGAGCAGGGAGTGCCAGTGCCCTGTCCAGTGCTGTGGGGGTGAGCCAGAGAGGCAAGTCTTTGATTGCAGCAGGACTTCCACAGGCACAGTCATGCCCTAACGCCTCTCCCTCTCGCTCCTCAGTCGAAGTCTCACATCTGCCCAGACTGAGACCACCCCAGCAGGCTCCCAGTAACAAGCGTGGAAAGGAAACTGGCTCCTGGGAGCAGCTGAGGTGCTTACAGAGAGGGAAACGATGCAAATACAGATGGAACCGGCGTCACAGCAATTGTTCCCAGCCAAAATAACCTTCCAAGCGATTTCCACGGTGAGCATCACAGCCCACACCGAAGCCACGGCCCCCGCCTGGCGCAGCACCGCGTCGGCAGCCGGTCACGCCGCGGCTCCCAGCCTGACGGGCACGGCAGTCCCTGCTGCCTGGAACAGCCCTGCCACTGAAGGATTCCTCTCGGGCAGCTCAGCAATTGCCCATGCCGCTGGGCCTGGCTCCACGCCGCTATCCGAGCAGCCCAAACGTGGCTGATGCAGCCTGAAAGGGGGAACGGCCGGGCTGTGGGGTTCCACGGAGCCTCCCCCAGGCTGCAGCAGCTGGGCATTGGGTCCCAAGAGATGAGATGGTGACCACTGGAGAGGATCCGCTCTGCTCAAATCCAGGCAGTGGGGCACGTGAGTCTGGCTGCTGCCCAGCTGCCTGCTCTGGGCATCGTCCTCAGCCGCTCTGAGATGGGGAACGGCGTTGCCAGCAGCTGCCCAAGGACGGGCTCTCTCCGAAGCAGGGTCTTCTCACTGGGCTCAGCAGCCCATCCCCATCCCTGCCGTGAGTCTCCTCCCTCTGTTCTCACCCGCCCCGATGCCTCTGTCTCCTCCCGAGCATCACGAGGTGGCTGGGAAAAACCGGCTGGACTCGAGAGGCATTACAGCTTCCTCAGTCATCAGAAAAGGCATCGCATCCCCAAAAGCCTCATCCAGCTGATAAAACTGCTCTCAGGCTGAAAAAATCCAATCAGGAGCGTTGTGTGGCCGCTCTGCAGCAACCACAGCCAGGGGTGGCCTTCCCCAGGGGGCACCAGTCACGCTGTGCTGAAACAGGAACCCTACTGCCAATTAACAGCTTGCAAGAAAAATCACTTACAAAGAACACCAGGGTTAGATACAGGGGCAGAGATATGGCAGGAGCCTTCTTGCAAAACCCTGTTCTGGTACCAAGCTGGTTCATCCACTACCTGACCCACCGTGCTGAGAAACAGCCTCCTCTTCACACCTCCCCTGCCCTCAAAGCAGAGTTTGGGCAGGCAAAGCCCCTTGTTTTTCCACCTGGTAAATCAGAGCAATCAGCTCTGAAACCCAGCCTGGGGAGCATTACTCATCCTGAAGTGAAAATGCAGCTCTTCAGCACAACAACAACAAAAAACCCCACCAAACCCGCCAAGGTTCTTGGAAACCTCCTGATAGTTTGGGTTGGGCTGATGAAAGGAGGAGAATATCCTGCTGCTGCCGCCGCTGCCAAGAACGAAGATCCTAGAGGCTTATGCTAAAGAGGCTGGGACTTATCTTCTCAGGTGTTACAGCAAATATCACCGAGCAATAAACACTTCTGAGAGCAGCAGAGTTTCTCGCCCGTTTAGACGCAGGCGGGAGGAAGGCGCAGAGGCACTCACAGCATCTGCTCATCCCACCCAGCCCCAGCCCCTGCTCCTCTGCCAGGGACGGCTCAGCTCACGGCCACGCTCGTTTCATGCTTCAGGCATCCTCCTCCATCCTTCAGGCTGCTGCAAGGTCCTTCGGGATGCTGCGGGAAGGGCGGCCGGCGGGTGCTGCCCAGGAGAGGCCATCCAGCCCCTCGCCTCCCCACGCCTTTGCGTAGCAGATCAAAGAGCCAGCACCATCCCCAGCGCCCAGGCTCTGTTAAACACATTTTATCTTTAATTCATTCCTTTGAAGCCTTTTGCAGCCGCTATCTCCTCGCATCCAGCACCCTCTCTCCTGCACCCTCCTTCTGAAGGCAGGGTCACCTCCCAGGGGGGAAAAGCCAACGTCTCTTTATTATTATTTATTGTGATTTACTACTATTTCTTTATTTATTGCTCCTGATTCCAGCCCTGTCCCTGCCCAGGGAGGGGTGCCCCTGCGCCCCAGCTCCCCCACGAGCACGCTGCTCGCAGAGCTCGCTGCCAGACGCGCCGTGCACCGGGCGATCAAATCACCATTAAGAGCAGCAGACGGCACACGAAGTCTCCTGCCTTCTAAAGCACTTAAAGGTTTAATTAAAGACGGCTTTATTCTAATAATACTGAAAGGAGGGCCTCAGACAACCCGGCGAGAGCGATTCATGCCTTCCCTCTGACAGGCTCTGATTCATCCCTCTCACTCTTTCTCTCTGGGCCGAGCTTTGCGGTGCAGGAGGACACTCTGCCTTGGCAGGAGAGCCCAGCACACACGGCAGCCCCAGCCAAAGCTCCTCACAGCCCTCGCTCCTGCAGCACGCTGCAATGGGAAGCGTTCCTCTCTTTTTTTTTTTTCCTCCAGGCTCCAACGTAAAACGGTTCTGACAGACCCCGAAAAGGGAAGAGCCCTTTCTGAAAACCACAAGCACAAACCCTGCCTTGGGTGAGCAGGTTGTATCCACATCTGAACTGTCAGCGCACGCCGCTGGGCACCGAGCAGCAAAGGTGGCACCGGGACACACACACACACACACACACACACCCCAGGGCCATGGGGACCTCAGCTCGCTCTCCTTCAGACCCCTGACCCGCCTCTCCTTCCCTCCCAGCCCCTGCACCTCGCATCTGCTTTCCCTCCTGCCTGTAAGTCGAGCGTTTGCTATTCCAAGGGATTTTTTTAAAGCTTGTTTTTGCTGCTAATGAGTCACAGAGACACCGTTTCTGCCTTTTTTTTTTCCCCCCTCCTCTCGTTTCTTTCCTCAGCAAGGAGGAGCAGAGCACGAGGAAGAACCAACTGAGCAGCACTGCTTGAACTCCTCATCCAAGGGAGCGCTGCTGCCTTCACAAGGACCCCCACGGACCCCCAGCATCACCAGGCTCCAGCAGCAAGGTGCAGAGGGAAGCAAGGGTCAGGCACAGGAGGGACACAGCCTGGAAGGCAGCACCATCACTATCACTGCAGCCCCAACCTGACCAAGGTCTCCTCGGCTGGGGGAGCTCTGGTACGGGCTCTGCTGGCTCCCAGACTGGCCTCAATGAATTCGGGACCCCCCTGACCCCCAGAGAGAGCCGAAGGACCGTGAGCAGTGAGAACAGCATCCCTCCCTCCCTCCCTCTCTCCCTCCCTGCCCACCTCAGGCGCCTGTTGCCTCACAGGACGGGGCTTTGCAAGTGCTCGCTGAGGCAAATAAAAAGTACAGACGAGCTACCTCATCCCAATTTGTCGCCATATGTTTTTCCCAGCAGAGAACAAACGCTTCCAGCCGCCAAAGCTTATATAACAGAGAGGAGCAGAGCCTGAAACACGCGCGGCCAGCAACGCCGGCGATGGCACGGCCGCGGCTTCGAGGTGGTGCTGGGCACTCACTCCCAAAAGGCTGGTCCCAAGGCACGGTTGGGGCTCGGGGGTCCCTGCCAGGAGCTGCCCGGAGCTCTGCTGGCTGCTCAGCCTCATGCTGGCTGGAAACACGGACGTGGAGCTCGGGTGCTTTTCAATTGAGGGTGGACAGGCTGAGATGAAAAAGGTCCTTTAGCCCCGGGAAGGAGTTTTATCTCGTTCGCCACCAAGTTAATTAGCAACAACTCCGATCGTGGAGAAGGCCCCTAATGAGAGCTAAGAGGCAGCAGATTAAAGCAGCCGGCCCCGTGGGAGGCTGCCAGGGACACAGAGGCACGGGGCTGCGGCTTTATGCCGAGCTGCCGGCCTGGGAGGGCAGCGGAGACTGGGCACCAGCAGCCAGCACCGTGGGCTCATCCTCGCCTCAACGAAGCATCTCACTCCAACCAGCTGCCGAGCGCCAGCACGTGCCAGGAGCCACCCTCCCATGTGCTACACACACAGCGGGCAACGAGCCACAGCCAGCGACCAGCTCACCAGATCCTGACCAGCCGATGTCACCGGGGCCAGCCTGGCCAGGTCCGGCTGCACATCTCACCCTGCAGAGCGAGCAGCTCACGCCAGCAGCCGCTACCGACGCTCCCCTGCTAATTCATCCAGCTGATCCCAGCGCTTTCTCAACAGCCGTGTAGGTTGGGAGCTTTTTCACCGCTATAAATAACTCCTTTAAGTCAGGAACAACGTTATGGTTGCCTTGTCTCTTCCTGCCAAGCAGGGCAGGCTGGATGAATTAATTGGGATTAAGATTAGGCCATAAAACTCTTTCTCGGTTCGACTAGAACATCACTGTGGGCTGCAAGCACTCGATGCGCAGTGAATAAATGCTATAAACCACGGAACTGTATCCCACAGCTTAATGCTGGCAATAACCAACGTGACTTGATAGAAACGGGAAGGTGCTTTCCCATCCATGGCCAGGCGCTGGGGGGAGGCATCGCAGGCATCCTGTGGCAGGATGCGGCTACCGGCAAACACACAGCAAGCCGCTGGAAAACGCCTCCATCACACACTTATTCCTGTCTTGGGCAGCGTTACCACCAGAGACACTCGTGCCACAGTGACTCCGACACTCCCAGACCCGCCAAGCCCTCCCACGCCACGCCGGCAGTCCCTACCTGTGCTGTCTCCCAGCCCTCGGGGCGGGCGCGTGTCCTTGCCACCGCTGCTGTGGCCGGCGGCCGGCTCGGCGGTGCTGCTGCGGCCGGGGCTGCTGCGGGGCACGTTGCCACCGGCTGCAGGAGCTGCGGTGCTGGGGGGTGCCCGGGGCGGCGTGGTGGCGGCAGGGGTGGCGGCGGTGGTGGGCGCTGCGGTGGTGGTGGTGGTGGCGGCG
>WBNH01008564.1:526285-540418 GCA_013401255.1 Urocolius indicus
TGGCGGCGGTGGTGGTGGTGGTGGTGGTGGTGGCGGGCGCTGCGGTGGTGGTTGTGGTGGTGGCGGCGGCGGCGGTGGCAAAGGCGCCGGGCAGCGTGCTGCTCTCCAGGGAGTCCTCCCCATCCGTGGGGCCCCAGACGATGACCTCGGGCAGCACCGTGGGCCGCCCGTCCCGTGGGGCAAAGCCGCGGCCGCGCAGGTGCCGCCGGCCCCGTCGGGATCGGAGCCGTCGCGGGGGGTGGCCGGCGGGCANACCGCCGGTCGGGGGCTGGCAGCTGGCAAGGTCCATGGCTAGGTGGAACATGGCTATTAAAATCCAAGCATGGCTTCCGAGCGGGCAACCTGACCTGTGGACAGACAGTGATCGTGTTAGGAAGGCAGCGCAGTGACCCGGCACTCCATGCCCCGGCTCCCCGGAGAGCTGAACCATCCTCCCCCCACCACAGCCCAACCAGCAGCACCCAAACAGCACCGCAGGGCACCCTGCACCCCTTCCCCAGCCTCCCCCCACCCCTGCAAACAGGGCAGATCAAGGACCCTCATCTGCAACGGCAACGTTGCTGCTTTCCAGTCAGTCTGTGAAGGCTCTGAGGATGGGTTTTGCCACAAAGTGCCCCGAGGAAGCCACCAGCACCTGTGGTGGTCAAACACAGCGGGAGGGGGAGCAGCAAGAACCTTCACTCCGGGGTCTCTAAGCTGCAAAGGTACTGGGGAGCTCAGCCCCTCCTGCCCGGCTTTCCCAGCCAAGGTAGGAGCATGCCCACGAGAGGTGAGTGAAGTGGAAGAGTCTGTGGACTCCTGCATTTGTTTGTGTCACCTGCTGCCTACTGAGGAGGTCACCCACACCACAACAGGCACATCCCCACCCACAGAGCACAGCACCCAGCACCTAGTGCCAAATGCCACCCCGAACACGGGTGCTTCCTCAGCCGAGCCCCTGACCTGACAGGGAAGGTCGAGCAGCCCCCTTCTCTGCTCTTCCCCCCCCACATAACAGCTGCAGATCACCCTGAGCTGTCAGCAGGCTCAGCATCTAAACCCTTGTTTGGATGAGACGTGTCACCATCACGTCACACCACACCAAAGCCCTGTCCCCTCCCCAGCAGCACAGCACCGTGCGAGGGGCCCCTGCTCCACTCACATCTCCTCCCGAGCTGCCACCCCACAGCAAGCAGCATCCCCACTGCGACGAAACGCCTCAACCCAACCAAACCATCAGGCCAAAGCCCAGAAACCCTTCCTCTGTTTTATTCAGCTTTTACACAAGAAAGACTTTTGTCGAACTCAGCAGGAGTTAATGAGAGCTTTATACAGCTAAACAGCTAATCCTCCGCAGCGCTGCGCCCCGAAAAGTCCTTGGTAGCACTACAAAATGTGCATCTGGTTGACAGAAGCATTTGTATGCTCCCTCCACCCGTGAGCAAATGAAGCTAAAGGAGCTGACCTGGATACTCTCAGGCTCAGCCTTTGTCTGCTCAGAGCATCTCGGGGTTGGGTTTTTTCTTTCCCCCCTCCCCTAATTGGGTGTTTTTTTCACAGCACAACGGCGTTTATTTTGGGGAGGAATAAGGCGACGCAGGGAACGAGCACAGAAGGAGAAAGGGAAGAAGCCAGAAACAGGCAACAGAAACCAAAATAGTTCAGGCTGGGGGAGGAAGGATTTCAAGGCTTCAGAAAATCCAAACCTCCCCAAACCGTTTGGCTGGGGTTGATTTTTTCAGAGGCCCCACGAGCATCCCCCACGTGCCGCGCACCGGCACCAGCAACACCCCGTCCCCACCGCCGAGGAGCCGGCAGCTCAGGCTCCCAGCCAGAGCTTGAAACACACATTCACCTTCGCACTGCTCACAGTCACAACAGCCGCAGGTCAGGCTGGATTTCAGCCTCTGTCACGCTCTCTAACGGCATCTGAAATGTCTCCTTGTGTGAAGGGGAGGTGTTGGGCACCTTCCCAGCACTGTGCTCCCCTCAGCTACCAGCCCTCATGCCTAAAGCTCTTCCCTGCCCTCCACGAGCCTGGGGAACACTAATCGAGGTGAGGGAAGAGGCACCTGCCCCAAGCTTGGTGCTCGCTCCATCCCTACTGCTGTGTGGCAGCTTCTGAAAGACAAAACACCAGCCCGTGGTGCTGGGGGTCGGCAGCTCGCAGGAAAAAACACAGATTTTATTCCCCCTTTCCTATTTCCTCCTGCTTGCTCGTGACATTCTCGAGCTGCAGCAAAGCAGCAAAGCTCCTGGGGGTCTGTTCCCACATGGGACCTGCCCGAGCAGCACCCACAGCGTCAGGACACGTGGGAAAACACAACACACAACCCCTGGTTCCACATGTGCCAGGCCAGAAACCTGTGCCAGAGCGTGGCCAGGCAGCACCACGACACTCAAACACAGAGGAAAACCTCAGTCCCCCATCACCCACCAAGGCCAGAGCCTCTGGTGATGGGGAGGGACACAGTGGGGGTCACTCAGCCACAGCTCAGCCCCACGACGGGCACCGGTCGCCCTCCCGCCTGCATCCCTGGGGCTGCCACCCGGGAGCTGCCTGGCAACGTCCCCAGGAGGCAGCTTTTGGGACAGGAGCGGCGGGTCTGGGCACCTTGGAGGAATTCTGCGTGGCATGCAATCTTTTGAGGGCTTTGCAACAACAGATAAGAGCAAGTGTCCTTCAGAATAAATAGCAGCATGTAGGAGTTGCCGTTGTCTAGGCAACGCAGCCGATGCTCGGCGCGGCAGCGGGGATGCAGCAGCGCGTGGCAGGGCCGGTGGCAGCCCCGGGCCCTGCCGTGGGACCACCCTCCCCTGCTCTGCCACCCATCCTGCTCCCCCAGCACCCTGCTGGTGAGACACGCATCCCAAAGGCAGCCCAGAGAGCGGAGACACATCCTGCCCAGAGGTCCTGGCACCGAAAGAAACGGGCTCCCACGGAAGGGGAGGTTCTGTCGTAGGGGAGGGAATGAATCGGGCGTCTGTGCACGTGGCACCCATCTGCCGTGGTTCAGAGGCACGGACTCAGCCCGAGGAGGGATGCACCAGGCAGGGCTGCGATCACACTGCTCACTGAACCCTCTGGAAACTGGGGTTTTGGTTGTTCGTGGACTCCCTTCCCCCCACCCCAGAAACAGAGAGGCTTTTTTATCTATTGCAAAGAGGGAACATGGGCAACATCCCAGCGTTTGCCATCGTGGAGGCGAACGGGAGCGTTATCCCAAAATACTTCTCAAAGTCAGGGGGAAATTCAGCAAAGCTCTGAAACTGGGTTAAAAGAGAAACGAGCGGCGGAGATGTTTGAGAAGATGAAATCCCACCTTTACTTTCCTCACCCAGCCCCTTTGCTCCTGGGGCTTACTGGTCGTGTCCTCCCACAGTAAGGGAAGTGCCACGCTGGGATGCTCCCAGGGACACTGGCTGCTGCCACCTCTGTGCCTGTGGTGCTGACCCTGATGTGCAGGAGGGGAAAGCAGGAACAGCCAGCGTGGGCTGGTTCACAAGAGGACGTGCATGGAGCAGGAGAGAAAGGCTCTGTCCTGGCAGCTTTGGAGGATGGTGGCATCCCCAGACAACCCCTAATGCCATGGATAGGACATGGGCTGCAAAACCAGGTGACTGCTGTGGCCCAGAAACTCCCGAGTTCAGTGACCTGTCCAAGCAATTCACTGGGCTCATGGCCACTAAGAGCCTCTGAAACTGCAACACCCAGCCCGTCAGTGGCTCCTGAGCAAAGGCTCCAGAGCCCTCCACGCATTAACCCATTTCCCCAAGGACTCAAAGAGCTCCCTGGAGCGCAAAGCCACGGCAGCACAGCCAGAATGGCCTATTTATGTCCCTTTCAAAAGGTACTCGTCCACTCTCCAACACAGGTCCCTTTCTCCCCTGGACTGTGGAGACACTTCACAGGCAGCAGTAAGTGCAGAATAGGCTGATTTTTAATGCAGAATTATACAAATGGAGCCGTTCTTCCATTTCACGCCTCCTGTTAGGTAATCTATTGGTATGGCACAGGGAATCAAGGTTATGTCCTTGTTGGGATGATTTATGAACTCTGAGCGTTTCAGATCTCCAAACAGCGGGAGAGACAGAGACCAAAGTATTCCTGTGACTTCCCCAGAGCGTGAGCGAGAGCTGCAGCCAGAGGGATGGGCAACTCTCACAGTCCCAGGCAAGGCAGGGCAGGGAAGTGGGCTCTAGGAAAAGCACCCCTGGCAGCCAGGCCACGTGTCTTCCACAAGCACAACCATCAGAGTATCTGCAGGAACTCTCTGGCTGGAGGAAGAACGAGGCCTCTGCCCCTTGGCCACTTTAACGCTGGAGAAGAAGAAGGGAAAGTTCTGGTGGTGGCGGCGAATACTTGGCTCACGACTGTGTGTCCTCACCAAGGTGGGGACCGCAAAGCCCAAAACAGGACCAGCAGGAGATGGGATGGATCAGCCCCATCCCACTGCATCTGGGCACCGGCACGGAGCCGAGCGCCTCGTCTGCCCCAGCACCTCGCTCCAGGACAAGCTGCTCTGAGCCCTGTCCCAGTACGAACTGGGACCTTGCTCCTCACTGGGCTGTCTGCAGCCACGGCTCCTTCCAAGGTAATTATAAATCTGCAAAAAAATATGGCTGCCAAGCTCTTTAAAGCCAGGACTGGGAATTAAGGCACAAAAGCTGACAGACAGTAGCACCCAGGCAAATTAAAAATGCCACATCACTACCTATCTATATTACAGAGCTGAGCTTCAGGATTACCTACTAATAAAAGTGATATTTAAAACAAGTCCTAAGTTCCTCCGCTCTCCTCCTCCTCCTCCTCCCCACAAGTAATTAAACCCAGATCGCTTCCCACAGCAGAGAGGATGGGATTTATCAGGGAGGGAAATCAGCAGAGGGTGAAATAAGCTGAATCCTCACCACCACGCTTTCACGGCCAGGCAGTCGGTGCCCCCTTTCTCTGGAAAAAAAAAAAAAAACCAAAAAGGGGCCAGAAAGAGATGGGCTGGGGTTGGGGAGCAGCAAGGACTCCCCAGGGCAGAAACGCTGTGGCACTGATCCCTGTCTGCACGAGGAGGAGAGAGGGGCAGGAGGGCAGCCGTGGCAGAGGGGAGCCACTCGCTCTTCTGCCTCTGTCTTGAGCTCACCCAGCTGCAAATAAACAATTTTACCATGTGAATAGCTGCGAGTGTGGAAGGGCATAATTAATACCCAGCGGCACCGCCAATGTGCTGATGCGGTAGGCACAGACCCTGCCAAGGCTGTCAGAGAGCAGATCTGGCGCAGCGGTGCCGCCGCCCCGGCTGCTCTCGCCATCGCGTCCCTGTCCTGTCCTTCGCTGGAGCTGGAGGAAGGGCAAAGCTCCAGCTGCAACAGCCTGGGGCTGGAGCCCACTGGCACAGGGCTGCTCCGGCAACGGGACCCCTCGGCACATCCCGTGCCGTGAGAAGCGGCGTGGCCTCACGGAGCAACGTGGGGAAGAGATGAAACATGGAGGAAATGGAGGGAACAGGCGCACGTGGCATTGCTGTAAGGACAAAATGGTTTGCTTCCACATGCCAAGCCCATCTTTAACCCTGGGTTTCAAGCTCGGTTTCCGTTTTCAAAGGCTTTAAAGGATGCTGTCGGGGCTTTGGGGTGCTCGGCACCTGGCAGCCCACCTGAAGACGAGCACAAGAGTTCGGCTAAAGCAGAGAGCTGGCAAACATTGCCCAAGATTGCCAGCCTCGTCCCATTTGCTCCAAAAACGGGCACATCTGCTGCAGAGTGTCTTCCCTGGTCTTGAGGGATTATTTTGGGTAGGACATGAAAAGTGCCGAGGGCAAGAAGCCCAGAAGCCAGCGTCCACCTTCCAGCAGAGGAACATCCTCGGCAAATCCTCGCACAGAAGCGGCGCTCGGTGATTCACCCGCTGCTGCTCCACGGCAGAAGGAGCTCCACACACAGTCTGGCTCCCCTAGGGAAGACCCAGCCGGGCTGCAGCTCCCCTCTGCCAGAACGCCGCGAGGCAGAGCCCAAGTGAGTTGTGTCACTGCCACAGGGGACCGTGGCCATGCTGCCTCCTGCCCCAGCCGGGTATCCAACTGCCCCCAACACTTGGCAGGAGGGGTTGGCTGGGCTGTGGGTTCAGCCCCTGCAGCCTGGGGTACCGCTGCAGCATCCCCCCCGGCGCCGCTCGGCGAACACTGCGCGCATTTAGCGTGGCTGGGACGGACACTGGGGCGTTTCATCCGACCGTCGGAAATCACACTCGCCTTTTGTCCTGCCTGGATAAAGGGGGTTTGTAAGCGCTGGTTTCCAGCCCAAAACTGCACCTGTCACCGATGGGTCCCATTCATCCCCCCACAACGAATCCTGCACCAGCGACAGGGATCCTGCAGCAGCAGCAGCAGCCTCGGTTCAGAGACAACTTGCTGGGAAGTTTCCCTCTGATTTCCAAAACCACCAAAAATCTTGTTGAAATCACAGCCTCAAGCTCCACTCTTGATGGTATTCATTAAAAAACAAAGCCCATAAGCCTAAGGAAATGGTGGGGATTTCCCCCTTACTTCAGCTCACATCCAAATCTCCTCGTGTATTCCACCACCTTGCACCACAGAATCACTTCCCAACCCTCATCGACTCACCTCTACTGGGAAGGTCCCAGGCACGTGGTGCCCTCTCCCATCACCACCCCAAGAGCACACAACTCCTCCCTTTCTACCAAACACAGGGATGAACTGGTGCTACCAAAGGGACTGTGACATCTGTACAAGAGCACTAAACCCGGCCACTGCGTGAGGCCACACGGTGCCCTGGGAAAGGCGGCCAGCTCAGCTCTTAACTCCAGCACTGTGGTCTCCTCCCCTCAATTCACACTGGAATAACTGAGATCCAAACCTGCCTTTCTCCCACGAAGCCCCCAACAGCCCAGCGAGGCTCAGCCTGTCCTGAAACCTCCGTGGCCAGACACGGGAGGGAGTGCAGGGGAAGCGTAAAGAGTTTCACAAGCTCCTGTAACTCTTACAGAAATGGAGAACGTGACAGAAATAAAGCCTCTGCAAGCAGGCACAGAGACAGATGGCTTTATGGAGCAAGAAATACAATGGAAAAAAACCCCAGAAGCAGCAGCCTTTGAAGGTGGGAAGCATCAATAGCAAAGCCCGGAGATAGCAAAGGCACAAGAGCTGGGGCACACTGGAGAGGAGGGGAGGGCAGCTCAGGGCATTGCATGGCCCAGCCGGGGCTCCGACGTGGCACAGGGAGCTCCCAGCCCTCCAGTGAGTGCCACAGCCAGGCCACCCCGCTGCTGGCCAAGGCTCGGGGCTTGACACCCTTCAAGAGGAACGAGAACAGCCCAAAGATGGAGAAAAAGCCAAACAAGAAGAGCAAGCGAAGGCAGGGAAAAATGAAATCCAGGGCAAAGGTTCCTGATCCTTTCATACAGAGGTTTCAATCCCCTTTTAGTACCAAACAATCCTTTTCCTCCACAGAGAAGAGCAGTCCTCTCCTCCACGGCCACCTCACCATGCACACGGCATCTGGGCAGCTCGCGGGAGCAGAGTCCCGGCGGGTGAAGGTGATGGTGAGTCACCAGAGGCCCTCTGAGCACCGTGCTGTTTGTGGGCACACACCCTCCGCAGCCTAATTGCCAGTGAGTCAGATATCGCTGTGCTTTGCCTCTCATTAGTAACAACAACAACAACAACAAATGTCCCTTTTGCAGGAGAGATTAAACTTTTGGGAGCGTTCTCTCCAGCAGAGAGTCGGAGGCCTCAGCAGCAGGAGCCATCCCGTGTCCCTTCGGTGCTTTGTGCAAGCCTCTGCAGCTCCCGTGGTACCTCAGCTGCTGGCAGCCGTGCCCAGCGCCGGGTCTGTGCGACGGCAGCCTCGCACCACGCAGGGCTGGACTTCCAGAGGGACCAAAGGGAAAAAAAACGTGGAATCATATTCCTTCCCGAGAAAAACATCCCCGAGGAACTGCCCGTAAGATACCTTCCCGTCCTCATCCATCACAATTAGCAGGGCTTACTTTGCCAGAGAACGTGTCACTTTGATGGGAACCCAGAACAGATCCTGACTGCTTCACGTCTGAGGATGTCACAGGAGCAGAGAGACTCTTACAAAGGCGAGAAACAAGATGACGACTAATCCATCCTCATCCTCCCGGAGAAAACGTCACAAAAACACCCAAGAAAGGCAACGGCTTGTATGAAACAAGTCTGTTCTTCTCAGAAGGTCTTTCCACGGTAGCTCTTGCCGGCACCTGAGACGGCAACGCTTCCCGTGTAACGCCCGGTGCCGCGGGCTCCGCTGAGCTTCGGCTTCAGCCGGGGGAGACGCAGAGCCCGACGGCGCTCCGGTGGGAAGGAAGCGCAGCCACGCGGCCTCGCTCCTGCCATTAATCACCCACGTTTCGGTGGGTTCTTAAGTGGATGTCCTAATCCACCTCAATTAACCGACGCTCCATTACTCGGCTCCTGCAGCCGGAGCTGCTATCGCAGGCGGCGGGGCCGGGGTCAGGCGCGGGACGCCGGCAATTACAGCAGCGTGCGGCGGGGACGGCTCAGCCGGCTGGCAAATCCCAGGGCGGGGGACAACCCCGGGCTCCCCCTCGACCTTGACACATCTTCAACCTGAATGACATGCAGTCAAGTGGCAACATCAATTAGCGCCGTTGGCTGTTAAGAGAGCCTCCCGTGCCGCCTGCTGAGCAAGGAGCCCTCAGCCCTCCCACACCGAGCCACAGCAGCGTTCCGGAGCCAACGCTGTGCAGCCACATTTCCTATGGACAGGGCCATAAACCACTGCAAGGAGACTCTCATAAATGTCCTGGGATGCTGCAGAAAGGGAGGCACAAAGTCCCTCAAAGAGAAAAAGCAACCCAACCCCTGTAAGGCCATAACTAAACACCAAAGCACCTTCCTGCCCGGAGCAGCGCAGTCCCTTGCACAGCATGTGCTGTTGTGCTGGAGCTCAAGGCACACGGTCACTCCCTCGCCACAGGTCCCAGCACCAGCACGTCCCCATCCCCTCACTTCTCACACGCATTAGGACACGCACGCTCCAGCAAGCTCCAGCCATTCCACCTCAAGGGTTTAAACTTCAGTCTCTCTTGCAGGAAGCAGGTCGCTGCTCCCAGACTGCGTGTTGCTCTTGAAGCAGTGTTTACTCAGCCTTCACTCGGAAAGCAGCACTGTGAAGGCAAAGGAGAGCTCCACTGCTCTCACCTCACCACTTCGCAGCAGCCAAGCCTAGCCCCATGGCTAAGAGCGGGTTCACAGCTCTGCATCTCCTCACTGCCATCTTTGTTGGGAATCAGCAAGTGTCTGTCATTACCCAGCCAGGGTTTCAGTCCAGGGAAAGCTTTTGCTCCCCACGGCACGGTGCAGGATGGGGACTGCACCCACAGCATCATTCGCCGGGACACACCGGCACAAACAGCCGTGGCACCGGCGGGATGCAACCACGCTCCCAGAAAAGCAGAGCTGCTGAGAAACACCTCCAGAGGCAATTCAAACAAAACCCATCGCGTGTCAAAGTACATCTCCTGCCTACACATCACTTCCAAGTCACAATGAGGCATTTTGCAGATCCCAGCTGAAAACGAACACTTTATGAATGACGAGCTCTGCTTTGGGGTTGTACATTTCGTCTCTCCAGGACAGCCAGCAAATGTGGAGAGCTGGAGGAAGCTTTTGCTGCTGAATTTTGGTGGGATGCTGGCCCAAAGGCGGTCAGTGGTCTCAGACAGAAAAGCAGAACCAGGCTCAAAGGCCTCGCTGGGGACGTACAACCCATCGCTCTGCCATGAAGGGCCTCGAGTGAGTCCCCAGTGGGCTCTACAGCCTCCTACCCCTGCAAGCACTCACTGACCCCATCCTTGCTTATTTCCATCCAACTGCTCGTCCATCTCCAGCCAAGCCACATTTCTTGTCCTTTTACCACTGCTGCTTGGTACCAGAAGGGCTGAATCCCTCAGCACTGACGACAGGACACATCTCTCTGCACCTGGGGTTACTGCTGCAGGCCTTCACCTCACCCCAGGAGCATCACACACCGGCAGCCCCAACCCAGCACTGCCACCCACATCACGGGTACCATGGACCCTGCTCCTCCAGCCTGGGCAACCCACACGAGAAGCACCAGAGAGACACAAAGCCTGGCCAAAAAATGGCCCTGGGTCCCCACTGCATCCCTTTGCAAAGGCAGCAAACGCCACACTGAAATTGAGGAGGCTTTGGAACAGCTTCTGCTCGCGGAGCCGCTGAGGCCAGAGAAGGGAACTGATAAACCCAGAAAGCAGCAGCAATTCAGTGGCAGACAAAAACCTCATTTCACGAGGAATCCTCATAAAACCAAATTAACGTCGAAGGATGAAGGCAGGTAAACCTCCCACAGTTAAGTTCAGGCCACAGAGACTCGGTTTCAATCTCCCAGCAGCTCTGATTTAATCAATGCATTTCAAAGTGAAATTAGATGGAAGTACATCTCCATCACAGGAAAATTATGTAAGCTATCAAAGACTGTAGGTGCAGGTCCCGGGAAGAAGAGCCACAGGAAACATTCACATCTACTCAAGTTCCATCTTTAAGGAGGCAGTTCAGGTCCAGATATGTTATTCCAGTGACAAAATCCCCTCTGATGAAAGCCACGTACCCAAGGTGAAGAAGGGCCAAGAAGCAGGCTGGGGAGCATCTCCCAGAAAACCTGTGGTGGCCACTGGGCTTGGCTGGGGAAAGCTCTCCCAGCAGCACCATCCAGCCTGGGGAGGGAGGGAGGGAGGGAGGGAGGAAAGAAAGAAGGAAAGAAGGAGAAGCCTTTGGTTTTAAGTGAGGGGGTGACAGTGCCGATGAGGCTGCTCCATCCTCCTCGCTGATCCCGCCCAACACACTTGGCTCCCAGGAGTCATCCCCCAGAAGAGTTTCAGTCTCAAACCCAAACTCCATTGGGCTTGAGTCGCTGTGACCCTTCTCACCATCACCAGCCCTCAGTGAGGGTAAGGGCACGGCACCCCGGAGCAGAGCAGCTCAGCACACCCATGCCAGCAATCTCTCCTCCCAGCCCTTCTCCCATTAGCTGTACTTAAAGGCTGGAAGCGTGCATACATTTCCATAATGAACCTCAGACCTGTGGGGAGCCATATGGATTATTCTCACCCCACAGAGCTCGCTGCAGCCCCTGCACACGCACACACACAGGTACAGGAAAGGTAGGAACAGGGTTACTGGGCCACCTGGAGAGCTGGGCTCTACCTCGCTGTGGTTCCCTCCCAGTGCCAGGCTGGGCTTTGAAGGAAAACAACCAGCAACTCCTCCTTTTCAGCAGGTGTCTGATGTAAAGGAAATCCAAGGTGCAGAGCCCTGAGCAGAGGGAGGGCAGGACGCCAGGGCAGCCCCGGAGAGCTCTGGCCATCGCTCCGCTGGAGATGCCGCGGAGGCACCGGCAACGCCGCGGCGGCAACAACGGCAACGGTGTTATTACAACAATTATTCATGCTCTGGGGGAAGAAGGAGGCTGCTAAAGACCAGCGCCTCTGCCTCATCTGCAAAATTGCTGCCAGCGAGGAGGTGCGAGCGGCCGCATCACAGCGCCGTTTATTCGAGCATTATTGTGGCTGTTAAGTACCATAAGCCGGTGACACTGGATGAATTCCTGTGGCAATCAATTCACCCGAGAGCAACCAGCTCAGCCCCTGCGTGGATGCGGGATGAGTAAGGACTCCTCAGTGGAGGCCATTAACTCCCACTGCTTACTGCTCTCATTACTTTCCAGACTGCAAGCCTTGCATCTTTGACGAGCGGCTGAATCTACATTTGACAGCGTGAACTTGATGAGTGAAATTCATGGGAAAAAAAATGTTTGCTTTGGCAGTAACTACGGGGCCCATAAAGTTTCCCCGGTGCCAGCGTGCAGGGATGTGTGCTTTTAATGAGTTGTTTTATACCATCGGGAAAGGAACTGCAAACAGCGATTTTAGTCACACTGCAAATCACTCCGGAGATAAATGCTGCGAAGAAAAAACCAAAAATCGTGGCATATTGTTTAAAATATTACACTCACAGCCACGGAAGGGAAGCCCTCAGCCCGAGCTACGAGCCAGGCAGGCAGCACGCTGCAGAAAGCTGTCGTGCCCTTCCAAGCAGGCGCAGGCACTGACGCAGACGTGTGCACACAACATATGTCTGTGCACATTCGGGAGGCAGCAGAGTAGCTGTCGTTCCCCCTCCCCAAATCACAGACCCTCAGCCCGCGGTGCCCACGGCAGCACCCACCGATGTGAAGGGCAGAGCGGGCCTGGAGCATCCCTGAGCCCTGGTAAGGCTTCAAGGGGCACCGCTGCACACCCATCCCCTGCTTGGAACCGGGGAGCAGCGAGCTCCCCTTCACAACAGCAAGGGCAGAGCAACTCTGAGCGATGCCAGTCTGCAGGTCGTGCTCTCCTCAGCTGAAGAACAGGGCTCGCCCCAAGGTCAGGCAGCAGCCGCTGCCCCGGGGCAAAAGGAATCTGACTTGAAAGGAGCAATAAGGTACCAGCTCCCCCACGGCAGAGGCAGCTCCAGGCAAAGGCTGCGCGGGGTGAGTCGGGCACGGGAAAGGTCTGTTCCTTCTCTTGGAGCTATTTTTCTAAGCAGTCTTCAAGAAAATGAGGGGAAACGACATGGGAAATGTCAGAAATAAAGCCAGAAGCAATTAGAGTTAGACAGAAGAGAGAGCAGCCGCCAAGGTTAGCAGGAAAGTTATCTCTCATTAAAAATAAAACACGGAGGGACTGGAAGCTGATGAGGTGGTGCAGAGCACTGCCTGGTGCTGAGCATCCAGGACACACAGCGAAGGCGCTCGGCAGGCGAAGCGAGGAGAGAAGCGACCGGAAAGGCTCCTGTTTCCATTGCTAAACTCTCCACAAGAATAAAAAAGCAGAGGGCGTCCTCTGTTTCCAAGATAACAGCCTTGTGCCGGCTCCAGCCTCAGGAAACAGCCCTCCAAGCTCCACGGGGCTTTTTCATCTGCCACGGGATAAATCCAAGCACCAGGCACCCTGAGAAACACCTCGGGTGCTTTTCCTAGGAGTGATTCCTAAGGTCACTCCATCCCCGGGGACTCTGTCCTTCCCAGCACGCAGCAGCACATCCTTGGCAGACGGGCAGATGGCTCTGCCGGCGGCGTGAAGGTGCCGTCGTGCCTGGCGCATCGGCTTGGGGCAGGGGCTGAGACCAGGGGCACATGATGAGCTCATTTGCCACATGCCTCCAGAGTGTAAAAACAGAAGCCTGGGGCCTTCCCCAGCTCCCCAGCACAGATAAAACCTCAGTTCAAGTGTCACCTTCCAGAACTCCATCCAAAGCTCAGGCAAAGGGGACAAAGCCTCCAGTGACTCCCAATGGTGATGGACAAACGCCTCTCTCATCACCCCCAGCCTGCCTGCAGCTCCTGCGCTGCCCGGGGTCCATCTCCCTGCCATCCCCCTCCCCAGCAGCAGCCGTGTTCTGCCCGAGCACAGGGGCACAGGGAGGGCAGTGGGCAGATGAGCAGCCCCAGTGCTGCGTGGGGCCACATCCATCTCTTCACCCCGCAGCTGTCTGAGGTGCCCAGTCCCGCTCCCCGGGGAGCAGCCGTGTGCCCAGTGCAAGCTGTGTACCTGCTCGGGACCCCTCGCCTGCAGACCCCTCACCTGGGGACCTCTCTATGGCAGCTCGACCCTCTGCACAGACAGTGAACGCATCCCCCCGTCCCACTGGGCAGGGGGTAGGCTGAGGGCAGGCGGTGGGGTTTGACCCCCCCCCCCCACCCCCCACCCCAATCGCTCACCGGCTCAAACCCGGGACTTTGGGGATGTAAAACCGAGGTTGGGGGGTTGGGGGGGGGTGCAGGAGAGGAAGGGATCGCGAGCCTCCCAGCAGCGGACTTTTCCTTAGAGGATCTCACTCGCTCAACGCGCTGCTGCGAGCGCATCCCACCGAGCCCCAGCTGCCGGAGCCCCGGGGTGGGCGCGCAGGGCCCCCCCCCCCCCGCTCTCCGCACACGGCACCGCGGGAATAACAACATTTCGGCTCCGATGACTTCGCAGCGGTAACGAAAGCGCGTTACATAACACTTTGCCTCCCTCTCCTCTTCTCTCCTCCGCTTTCCCATTCTCGATTAATCTCCCCAACGCGTTTTCCACCCCCAATCCACCTCCCCCCC